>NBZP02000013.1:406884-524866 GCA_002236755.2 Dothistroma septosporum
CCCCCCCCCCCCCCCCCCAAAGTAATAACACTGACCCCAAATACCGCTTGGGTCTGGGGTTCTGTTTACATACACGAACATAGCTGCGATCGCAGGCGTGCAGGGACTCCTGGTCTACGCTCTAACCGCTAGACTGCCACTCCTACTTTTCGCGACTCTGGGCCCGATCTTGAGGAAGAAGTGTCCCGAGGGTTTTGTTCTGACTGAGTGGACGAGGCAAAGATATGGCGCTGTTCCGGCGCTATATTTGAGCTTTTTAGGTGAGCTTGACGAGTAGTGAACTGCTGAGTGATGCTCATATTGAATAGCTGCGCAACTGTCAGGCTCTACATGGTCGCTGAACTATCGGCGCTGCAGCAAGTCGTCAACTTGCTCACTGGTCTCAGTGGATTGCCAGCAGTCATCATTCAGTGCTTCACCACGACCGTCCACACCACAGCCGGAGGCTTCCGAATATCATTCGTCACGGAAAATGTCCAGGGCGATGGTACATGCCCTCATCATTGGCACAGCCACGATCGCGGCCACTGTCAAGATCGACAGATCTCTCATTCCGGTCTCGAACTACCCGGAGCCTAGCTTGCTCGGCGGCAACTCATCTACATTCCCCCAGTGGCAATCCTGGCGAACGACTTCTTCCTCTGCGGATTCTGGATGCGAGCATTCGCCTTAAAGACCGACAAAGACCTCTCCATCGGAGTGAGCATCTCAGCAGTAGTCGTAATAGTGGTCACTGTCCTCGTCGACGTAACTGGCGTAATCGCCGGCTGGTCCGGCGTCTTCGGTGTCTCACCCATGCCGTCAGTAGTTGAGCTCTCCACTCTACTCGGTACACTCCCAGCTTAGGTCGTCGGGATGTAAGCTCTTCCCATCCCCCTTCCTCTCGTCCTTGTGCCACTGACACACGCCAAGCATTCTCGTGATGGTCATGACCATCAGCACCTCCGCCTTCGACTTCCCTCGGTCCGCCCTGATCTCCACCGGCTCCGACGCCTTCTTCCGCAACACACTCGACATCTGTGTTGTACGACTCATTGTCGTCATCTTGATCGTGGCGACCGTAGTCGTTGCGCTCAAGTCGCCAAGTACCTTGCAAATATTCCTCATCTCCGACGTCATATCGACTTCGATCATACCGCGTTTGGTCATCGGTCTTACTTCCAGGGCATACTTCTGGCGTGGCTTCGAAGTCGTAGTTGGTAGACTTGGTCGGATCCTTGCGGTCGTCCTGGATCTACTATGATGGTGATGTGAGGCGAGCTGGGAATCTTTTGAATTTGATCGAGGGGACGTATGCCTGCGACTGGTCTGTCTTTGGGGCCTTCGTTACTGCACCGGCTGGCGTCTGCTCTTCTCTATCATCGAATACGCTGGCAAGATTGGCTTTGAGTGGGCTATGGCCAAGATACATGGGACTCGATTCGTGGCATTGGATCGAGATGAGGCGCCTGTGGCTGCTTTTGTGCCGGAGGAGAGGCATAGTATGGACGATGCTGCGTCGGCGGGTCCATCACATGGATACAAGGCAGGTACTGTGTTTACGAAGCAGCCATGAGCATGAACGGATCCAGTGAAAGATCTAGAAGGGCAGTGTGAGGGGCGCATTGCGTTCACTATGCATGTGAGCCGAGCAGCTGGTACAATTGGACAAAGGTTGTTGTCTGTGCATTACGAGTTAAATGTTCGATACAGTCCATAATTGTAGACGACATGATGCATCTTTCACAATAAAAAGTCGATCGACATCTATAGTCATCCCATCCGCTCTCTACATTTCAAGGAAAGAACTTCCTCACATACCCCTCCAGAATCCCCAAACTCAACCCACTCCCACCACACACTACGACCACCACCCTACTCGACGGCGTCAAGTGCGGCAATACCTCCCTCAATCTTCCCGTATAACACACCGCCAACGCGACCCCACAACTAGGCTCAACCAGAATCCTTTCATCGTCCGCAAACCGTCTGCACGCATCAACCGCATCCCTATCCTCCAAAACTGTACAAGTCACGATCCGCTTATTCATCGCGGCCTCCCACGCTTGGCGAGCTACAGTCCTAGCGCCGAGAGTTGTGGCGATGGAAGTTATGGCGGAGAGGGTTACGAGCTCGCCGGCCTGGACGGACTGGGAGAGGGAGTCCGCGCCGAGGGTTTCGGTGGCGATGATGTGGGGCGGCGAGGAGGGATAGTTGGAGTGTATACCTTGGACTATGCCGTTGAAGAGACCGCCGCCGCCGACAGAGCAGATGATGGCGTCGGGAATGGGGTGGTCGCTTGAGGATTTGGTAGTAGGATAGTGTCGATCGACTTCTGGCAATTGTCTTGCGATCTCATCAACGACAGTAGCGTTGCCGGCCCAAATATCCGAATGATCGAATGGTGGCGCATAGACTGCGTTCTCTCCTGCTTCTCGTGCCTTGGGAAGGAGAGTCTCGTTCAAGTACTGATCTGCTTCAAACCAGGACTTCCCGATCTGAATGACATCTTTCGCACCAGCGTCGCGGAGCTTCTGAATCATGTAGTCTGATGTCGAGAGCGGTACAACGATCGTCGCCGGAGAGTTCAAAGTCACAGCGGCATGAACGCAAGCGAGACCAGCATTGCCGCCGGATGAGCAGAAAAAGTGAGTCGGCTTTCCGTTACCGTGCTTCGCGTTCTCTGCGAGTCGTGCCTTCAAGAAGTTGCCGAGGCCTCGACTTTTGAACGATCCAGATGGCTGTGTGTTTTCAAGCTTCAGGTAGACGTTGCAGCCGGCTGCTTTCGATATCGACCTTGACCAGATGAGGGGCGTCTCAAGCCATGGCAATTTGTCGTCCGCCATTGTTTCAGTTTGTGCTGCCAGCAGAGCAGAATGTCTCGAGCGGGCGACTGTAAGCCTGTTTTGTGATGATATAAGAGGTCCCGAAAGTCATCAGAACCAGCAAAGCAAGGTGTAATATGTCCCGAGTACAGCTTCAACGTTGTCTTTCGATATGGTTCTTGATGCCACCTTTTAGATCGCGTTCACGCCCTTGTAAATACATTAGCTGGATCCGACGACGCGGCGGTGCTGCCATTGGCGAGCAGCGCCAGTGAATATCCAAGCAGCACGTACTTTCGATTAATGCGCTCAGTGATGTTGTTGATTCTATCGGAACCTGCAATAATTCAGGCCTTCGGGCAGGTACGAAGTTGCTTACCTAATTATGTGGGTACGTGGAAACGGTCGACTCTGGAGGGAGTAGATAGAGGACGTGCCAATGCGGATCTTTTGCCCACCTGTTCGAATTCTGAGAAAGCCAACTGTTTAGTGTCGTGAACAATGACCACCACCCTGCCCTTAGCCGGCACAATCATCACCACGATGAACGCCGCCCCTCCAACAGGACGTCCACCGGCCTCCTTACTCGGGCTTCCCCAAGACATCCGCGAAGGGATCTTGAAGCCTCTCCTCATCTCAGAGCACCAAATACACCTCGAAGGCTGTTACCTGTCCAAGCGCCGAAGCAGCAAGTGGCAGCACTGGGACATCCTGCGCACTTGTCGAACTCTTTACCACAACAGCGTGCAGATCTTTTGGAGCGCAAACATTCTTGTGTCGGAGAAGGCATGACATGACCAGGACTGGCGAGTGATGGATCCTGGCGCCGTCACACACATCAAGAACATCACGTTCGCTCTAGAACAGATAGACCCAGATATCTGATGCCAAGGACCGCGGAACGCTGGATCAAGATCGCTTACGATGAGTCCGAAGACGATTTCGATGTTGTGGTTCGTGTTTTGCCGGACTGGCCAGACGTCCATTTGTTCGCAAGCTTGGCTGCAAAGCTGCACCTGGAAGCTCTCGAGAGGGAGATTTCATCGTCATCGGCTATAGTGCAGCATAAGATCCACGAGAAGATCCGGCAGGGGAAGAAGTTATCTGTGCAAACGCTTGTGGATATCAGGAAGGATGTCCCGTTGCTGCTTTCGAGTTTTGATGAACGAGAATGTCATGTAATCCGGGCATCTTGAGGCGACGGTTGCCGCACCGTGGCAGTTCGAGGCAACAGTCCATGGTGTGTATAAGACGACGCGCCTGCTCGCAGTCATCCTCTTCCACGTCCCCTCCCCTCACGCCGGCGCATCCGTCAAGGGCACATACCTCACCCCATACTCCTTCCTCTTCCTCACCTCGCCTTTGTCATCCTTCTCCACAACCCAGATATTCTGCCCCTCCCCCTCCTCCACCGGTATGAACAACCTCCCAGGCGCTTTCAGCTGTTCAATCAACTCCTGTTGATGCCCTTCGGCGGCCGCACCCACATGTATAGCATCATAAGGACCCTCTTCCTTCCATCCTTTCCTCCCATCGCCTTTCACATATCTGATCACGCCCTTTTGTAATAGCTCTTTCCCCTCCCCGCTCGTGCTGGTGTTGGCGATAGCCATGTCGACGAGTGGTTGGATATGATCGATTCCGACCACAATACCGTGGGGTTGGATCAATTCTGCGAGAACATGTGTGAGGTACCCGCTGCCACTGCCGACATCTAGGACTTTGGCGCCGGGGTTGAGGTAAGCAAGTAAGGATTCGGCGGCGTTGGCGTGCATATGGGGAGCGCTGATTGTGGCTCTGTGGCCGATTGTTTGCGGCGAGTCTTGATAGGGGAAGGAGGGAGCGTAGTGAGCGCGGTCCACAGCTTTCATGGCGTTCTTTACGCGCTCGCTGGTGATGAGGCCGTTGGCGGAGAGGTTGTCGATAAGGGAGGCGTTGGTGGTGCCACTGGAGCGCCAGGCCATGATAGAGGATGTGCTCAACGAACGTTGGAGAGGGAGTCTGGACGTGGAGCATGGACAAAGCCGAAATGTGTGGATAAACGCCAGCGTGTAGGTTGTCGATGTATCGATTGTTATGATGTGTTTCTGTAGCAGCGTGTCTTGGGTTGTTGTCGCGAGTTGTCTTGCGCTCTGATCGTCCGTACCAAGGTCTCCGCTGCTATGTCGGCTGTCACTCGATTGTGTGTCGCATGACAGAAGACGACAGTGGAAGTGCAAGATAGGAGATCAAGAGCTCGGATGGAGCTGTCTCTCGACTCCACTTTCGCGAACAAGGCAGGGTGCGAATGCTCTGCAACTTCCTCACGGTATATCCGCGATCACTTGCAAATTTGTGTTGGCCGCAATGCAAAATTACCTTGCGATCCTATGAGTGGAATCAGAATCGTATCAAAAAGGCCATGTTTGAAAAAGCTATCGTTCACGAAGTGCACAGAGAAGGTACTGCACACATAATGCCTCACTGAGAGAAGCTTCCAACTGCCTTCATCTCGACAACTCCCCATAGCATCTTTGGAATCCTGTCTTGGAATGCCATGCCGGACGCCTCCCACCAGTGCCGTAATGCAACATGCCGGATCTATGCAAGCAGCATATGTACACGCGTCGTTGCTTCATCGAGTGTTGGCGTTTAGTATATGCCCCAAAACTGCTCACACCCTAGTGCTGGTTAGTGCCACGTTCCACCAGGGGCTCGAAAGATACTCACCGAAAGTAGACGCAGAGTTCGTCTTCCACATGTCGTTGAATGCAGAGAAAAGGAAGATGTCCTTGCTGAAGCTCGACTTGAGCGAGGAGATGGCGGTTTGCTGGTTGGCCTTGGATGGGACAGCGACACCGTTGGTCTCACCCTGCGATGGCCAGCCAGTCTCGGTGATAACGACACGCTTGCCTCCGCAAGCGCTGGCGATGCGTTGTGCCTGGTCTTTAACGAAGGCACCAGCCTGGTCAGCAGTCTTACTGCCGTCGAAGAAGGCGTGGCAGTTGGCGGCGGCGTAGTCAGAAGCCTCGCAAAGACCTGGGTTGGCAATCATGGCGACGAAAGTGTCAACAGTGACAATGCTACCAGTGTAGCCAGCGGCCTTGAAGATGCCGCGAGCGGTGTTGATAGCGGCAACAACCTGCTCCACAGAGGCGGAACCACCGTTGACGAGCTCATTGCCGATGCTGATAGTGTCGATGCGATCCCAGCTGCCCTTGGCCTGCTCGATGAGAGTGTTGGACTCGGTCTGAAGGTTGTTGATGTCGAAAACGCCAACAAACAGCTTAGTCTTGCAAGCAGCGAGAACATTTGCGACCTGGTTGCAGTCGGAACCGTACAGACGAATGAGATCGTAGCCCGAGATTTGCGCAAGGTCGCTCTTGACCTGGCCCGCAGACTTGCAAGAGTTGTCCGCGTTGTATGGGGAGTAGGTGATACCCTGGCCAGAGCTGCTGCCGCTGCCGGAGGATGAAGCAGAGTATGCTGGAGCAGCCTTAGCAGAGCTGCTGGACTTGGGTGAAGCGTATGCTGGCGCGGCGGGAGCAGAAGTCGTCTTCCCGGCTGGAGTGTATGCAGGTGGAGCCGGGTGGTAAGCAGAAGCCTTTGCTCCCGAGGTAGAAATTGGCTTTCCGTCGGAGTCGACGTAGACAATGACATTCGGTGCTGTTGCGGTCACAACCTGGGTGATTTTGTTAGCTCTGTGTCCGTGGCCCGTTGATCTCGACTTGTGGCGAGCCTGTATTGAGTTCATGCCCTTACCTCAACCTGCTTGTTGTATGCAACATTGTCACCTCGCTCCTTGTGCCCGTGGCGATGGCCGTGGCGTATTTGAGCGCTCGCAGACGCGGCAAGGGCCAGGCCCGTAATGAGAACACCGGCCTTCATGTTTGAGGTGATATGGTCGTCGTGAGTTTACTGTCGGCCAGCCGTCAGTCTCTAGGCGCGTTAATGTTTGGCGTGTTCGTCGTTGAGGTGGCAGTCAAATGGAGGTGGGTGGTAGTGATGACAATGGTTGAATGTATCAATTGACAAGCGCCTCTTCAATCAACGACGTCCATTGTGCACGCTTTCATGTGGGAAATGGGTGAGTGCGGGAGCGGCGCATGCACGGTGTCAAGGGCTGGAATCACGAGGTGCACTCGAGTGATTCGTGTGGCGATACTGACTTGATGCTGTGTTGGCTAGCTGCGCTGTGGAATGCTGGACCGCTTGGCTCTTGTTTCAAGGAATGATGCAAGGTGGTGGAGCGAGCGTGATGGCAGTCGACGATGCCGTGGTGGGTGCAATGAGCGTGGGTGGGCCAAGTGATCGCAGCAGCGCAGGTAGAGACCGACGGTATGATACTGGAGAGGTGCCGTTGGAGAGACAGAGGAAAGCGCTGGAGAAAGCAACGACGGGGTGTTGGCAGTCGGTATTGCAGGAAATTACTCGGGACGGAAGGAAGCGTCACAACTGCAACGGCTGCGACACGTCCCAATCAAATTGCAGTGCCTGACTTCACCGAGCGCTACCCGCGCAGGAACGCCGGCCGCGCCATACTGTTTCGAGCGCCCAGCTTCAGCTAAGCGACACTATTCCACCGTATAAGCTTCATTGTTTCAAGAGCGATAGTCTGGAGGCGTACAGTAGGCGCCGCAGCACGTGCACTTCTCGTATGTCTGAGGCACCCCTTGTCGTTGACAGCGCATCATCGTCAGCGGCAGCACGAGAGACACACGCTGTCGTGAGATGTGTCGCCGCAGTCAGAAATTGCAATCATCAAAGCAGTAAGTGGGCTGCATGTAGCATAACATCACCCGACACCGACATCCACGCCACGGACAGAAAGCAGAGTCTAGGCCGTCGAAGACACCCACCCGCGACAGGGACTCCCCATACGATTCGATTGGGATGTGCGTGCTCTTTGCAGGCCTTTACGGGCCGCTGCCACCGGCTTAACAACACCTCGCTCGCGTAAATGAAAACTTCAAAAACACCTCCATGATCCATCACGCAGCAGTCCCAATCTGCGGGCTGTCTCCGAAGCATCGCGCAAGCATTGCAGGTGGGTAACGCGCCCCTTTGCTGCCACCCACGCTCTCGACAGCTTTTCGGATTTCCTGCTCTTCTTCCTTGGAGAGCGTCACCTTCACAGCGGCGGCATTCTCCTCGAGGTACTTCACTCTCTTCGTTCCAGGAATAGGAATGAAGTCGTCGCTAGAAACATGTCAGCCCTAGAAACATCGACATGACTGGCTCGTCGTACCCTTGAGCCAAAATCCAAGCCAGAGAGAATTCGCCAGGCGTGCAGCCCTTCTCTTTAGCCATGGCGCCCAGCTTCTCAACGAGCTGCAAGTTGGAGCTGAAGTTTTCTTCCGAGAAGCGAGGATGGTTGAATCTGCTGTCCTTCTCGTCCAGATCCTTGCGACTCTTTATGGTTCCCGTCAGGAACCCACGACCAAGTGGGCTGTATGCCACAATCTTGACGCCGAGCTCTCTAGCGGTCTTCAGAAACTCAGTCTGCTCCGACTCGATCTCCAAGGCGAACGGCGAGAACTCCATCTGAGCTGCAGCAATTGGGTGAATCTTGTACGCTCGCCTCAAGGTTGCCGCTGAGCACTCCGACAAGCCAAGGTATCTGATCTTTCCCTGCTTCTTCAGCTCGACCATTGCTTGCACTGTCTCTTCAATTGGGACCTTGTCATCAACGCGATGCTGGTAGTAGAGGTCGATCTGCTCGATGCCGAGGCGCTGGAGGCTTTCGTCGCAGGCTTGGTGAACCCATTCCTTGTCTCCGCGGACAGCAGGCGAGCCGTCTGGGTTTCTACACAATCCAGGGTTGTCAGCGCAAGGCCCACAAAGGACGGCTCAACAGCGCGACAATGTTTCTTCTCCTGGAAGCACAACCGCGTCGACTTCGCCGAGTCTGTTCGCCTTGCAGCACTGCTTCACCACAGCTTTCACCTCACGACATACCTCAAGTTTCCAAATTTGGTGGCCAGGAAGATCTCCTTGCGCCTGCCAGTATCCTTGAACCACTTCCCAATGAGCTTCTCGTTGGTGTGCGGACCATAGACATCCGAAGTGTCCCAGAAGGTGATCCCCAGATCGGCCGCCTTGGTCAAGACTTTCGCCGACTCTTCGTCATCGTAGCCGCCGTACGACGTGTATCCGAAGGACATGCCCATGCATCCTAGACCTTGAGCCGAGACATGGTCGTCGCCGATCTTACGTTGTGGGTACTTTGCTGACATTGTGGTAGTCTTGTGCTGGTGCCGATGTCGGTGAAGGAAGCAGTTTGTTCCCGGGAGACACGGGTGCGAGTGTGATGAGATATCGGTCGAGGGCAGTGTCGACTTGTCTGAGATCTTGCGTACATGTACATGTATCTGTCTGACGCAACCACCAAATGCATTACGTCCTAACTCCGTACCCCACCTTCCAGCACATTAGCCGTGTCGCGTGCTGGCAAGGATGACCCGCCATAGCACAATTGCAGCGGCTCGAACCATTCAACCCAAACATTCTACGACTGGAACGGCATCGGTCATCGCAACGAACGACACCAAAGACGCGATAACTCTACACAGACTATCTTTCCTCGGAATTGACGATCAAGCGACTACCACCTTCAACCCTCCCAACCTTTCTCAGCGCCTCGATCGCTGTCTCCTGCCTCCCAGTGAACCTGTCTGCACAAGCCTCATAGTACAGAAGCCGGAACTCATCATCCTTGGCATACTTCTGGAGTGCCGATTCGAGTTTGCGGGTCCCCACAGGACGGTTTACAACGCTATGGTACACAGCATCGAGCATGAATCTCTGAAGTTGCCCCCGATGTCGCAGAGTCTCTTCATGATGGCATTCTGGGCAGAGGGGATGACGAGATACTGCATGAGGATGTAGCATTCGAGCCAATCGGTTATCCGAGGGCCGTGTTCGGGCACGTCTACCACTGCAAAGCTATCAGCAATCTCACCGCCATGAAATCCGCGTAGCATGGACTTACTGTCGAAAGCATGTGGCAATGAATCGTGATACAGCCAGAAGCGAAGAGCTTGCAGGCGATTGGAGTAATACCCACTTTTCCCATCGGAAGCGGGACCTTGTTTCCCTGGCTCTCTAGGCAGTTGCCATCTTTTAGACACGTTGCGAAGCGCTCTGATCTTGCTATCAGTATAGGTTTCGGGACGGGGTACACTTCTATCGAGTCGCCGGATCCAACGACCACATCGATGTGCTCAGACTGGAGCAGCGTGGCGAAGCCGTGCGCTCTGTTGGTGATTGGAAAGGGACTGAAGGGCATGGCAGAGGCAACTCTAGCTGCAGCCGATTGTCGGAGAACGAGGAGAAGAAATATGTACATAACAGGCGAAGCAGGTAGGTCTCAAGCCCTTCTCAACGTTTACCGCGTGAAGTGCATGGATTTTATCGCAAATTCTCGCAGAACGGCGACTGTTCGATGGAAGCTCCTAGTCGTAAGAGAGGCACGGCGGTGTCTCCAAGTCAAATGCATCCAAGGACCCATGGCATACAAAGGATAAGCCAAAACTGTTGGCTTCAAGGCCATCCCACACGGCATGGCACTATCTGGCAAATATTCATTGGACGAAGACCTCACAGAACATCAACGCAAGGCTCATGGCCTTTTCCGCTGATACGCCTCGCACGATTGTACACTTCATGATGGTTTACGGGATTGTGTATGAGATAGTTGAGACGTGTCGCTTCCGAGATGTCACCCACTCGCGGCGCAGTTCATGCACATGAGCAGCTTTTTGCGGTGGAAGAAGCTTAGTCTTGCGCTTTCCGATTGTGTCCAGCACTGTATGCTGCGGGCCATCTCGCGGTATCAAAACACTAGGTCAGTAGGCATTCCTTCGCCTCGACACCACCGCCCATCACACAAGAAACCGTCCCACTTTCTGCTAGCACCACCACCGCCACAATCATGGCCTACTATGATCCGCCAATGCCGGAAGTTGCTGGTGACTCGCCGTACGTTGCTTGTCAGTGAATTGAGATCCTCAGGTGACATTCGGTTGCAACACAGGCGATGACATGGTCACTCTCGCCTTCGAAGGATCAGGACAACGGCCCACGTCCAGCTGTCCGCAAATGTCCACGTAAACACAGCAACCCTCTCGCCATAACATCTGCGTGACCACTCGATATCTGCGAAAGGTTTCCACAATGCGAGTAGGACCAGGACTCTGGCATGTGTCGTTGACCGGAGACACTTTTTAACACCGAATATGTGGCCAGTGAAAACAGTACGGCAGGCTACCGGAAGCTGCAACCGAGACTCACAAGATAGACATGCGACGCCGCTGCGACGACCGTGGATTCGTGAAGCTGCTCGAACTATTCTTGTTCGGCTGCGCCCTCGAAGATCAGGCCTTTCGAAACGCCGTAGTTGACGCATTTCTGGACAAGCTCCAGACGCTTCGGAAGACAGAGCGTCGAGGACGTCTCTACATCGGAGTCTTGCACGAGACGTAAAATGCAGGACCTGTAGGACCAAATAGCCTACGAGAGCTTGTGACGACTGCATACGCTGCAGTGGCTAGTCTGGAGGACATCGCTAGTCTGGTAGCTCTGAGGAGGCCAGAGCAGCATCGGCGTGGTACCAGGTGTGAGTGCGTCCAAAGCTTCCTGGCAGATTTCGCTTTGAAGGTGATACCACTACTCAAGAAGATTCCCGACCCGATCGAGCAGCTGGTTGGTACCGACTTTCATGAGCACGCAGCCGCGGCCTAGATTACGTACAGCCCAGCGCTACGACTGGGTCTGCTGCATCTGCGACTGAATATGAAGAATCTGCGACACGGTCAGAAGTGAAGAGCTGGAGATCAAATTGCGAAAGTCTCACCTCCATCTTCTTGCCTTCGCTCTTTTCTTGGATGCCTTTAATGCTTGTTTCGATTCTCTTGCTGCACAAAAGTTAACACAGTTCAGCGAAGTACGAGCAGAATGTCTTACATCTCTTGCTCGATGTAGCTCAATCTACCATCCACGGTGCTCTTCGCTTCAGTTGTGTCCTGCTTCAGTAGAACTGGGCCGACTAGCTTGTAGATGGTGGCGTCGTCTGCTAAGCCACTGAATTCTCTCTGAACGCCCTTGTTCTCTTGTTGCTGTGACTCGAGCTTTTGGCGGGCGGAAATCAATGTGCTGAGTTCTGAACACACTTAGTCCCGATCATTTGCTTACTTGTGACAGCCAGCGTACCTGTTTGCAAGCTCTGGTACTCGTCCGAGAGGCTATTGAATTGTGCTCGTTCGGACATGCTGACGGAAACGTGCTAAGGCGGCTGAGAGCAGTTGAAGCGTTTGTGAAGATTGATACACCTGCCTGTGTGATCGAAAGCGAGATTGAAGATGCGGGACAGCGCGTTGTCGTGAAGTTGATGACCAAAAAGCACGTAGACCCCACGCTTTCACGTGGGAAGGCGCTCGGTCCTTCCGTTTCTCGGCAGCGGTTGCCCCACGTTTCGCGTGTGACATGCTGGTCTCGAACTTCATCAACAATACTGCGATAGATCCGACCTTCATTTGACTGTTGCTTACTCAGTTCCCCCCAAACATAGCGAGAGCAAACCACATCAAAGCGGACATCGTGGCCCACGCAGGACGAGATTGGCTGCCAGAATAGACACCTCCAAACATATCCACCATGTCCAACACCGACTTCTTGGGGCGTGCGATAGAGCAGGTCAAGAAGGCGATCGAGATGGACACAGCTGGCGACTACGACAAGGCATATCAACAATACTACCAGGCACTCGAATTGTTTATGCTGGCGCTCAAGTGGGAGAAGAATGCCAAGTCGAAGGAGATGATCAGGCAGAAAGCAGGCGAATATATGGAGCGAGCAGAGAAGCTTAAGAACCATTTAGCAGAACAGGACGGCAAACGGAAACCAGCGGCGATGGGAGCTAACGGCAAAGCGTCGAATGGTGCCGGGAAAGGCCAGAACGAGGACGACGAGCAGGATGCGGAGAGTAAGAAGCTGAGAGGAGCACTGGCTGGCGCAATTCTGACAGACAAGCCGAACATCAAGTGGGAGGATGTCGCTGGCCTGGAGGGTGCGAAGGAAGCGCTGAAGGAAGCCGTCATCTTACCCATCAAATTCCCACATCTGTTTACTGGAAAGAGGCAGCCGTGGAAGGGTATATTGCTGTATGGGCCGCCTGGTACGGGTAAATCATATCTGGCGAAGGCGGTCGCGACAGAAGCGAACAGCACGTTCTTCAGTGTGAGTTCGTCAGACCTGGTCAGCAAGTGGA
This sequence comes from Dothistroma septosporum, assembly GCA_002236755.2. Classification (NCBI taxonomy): domain Eukaryota; kingdom Fungi; phylum Ascomycota; class Dothideomycetes; order Mycosphaerellales; family Mycosphaerellaceae; genus Dothistroma; species Dothistroma septosporum. The sequence continues at coordinate 419,935 of NBZP02000013.1, forward strand.
TGGGAGAGTCGGAACGGTAAGGTCAACATACAGTGACCGATGGGCAGCAGTACTGATACGATGACAGATTGGTCAAGCAACTGTTCAACTTGGCCCGCGAGAACAAACCCTCTATCATCTTCATCGACGAAATCGACGCTCTTTGTGGACCGAGAGGAGAAGGAGAATCTGAAGCATCGCGGCGTATCAAGACAGAACTACTCGTGCAGATGGACGGTGTTGGTCGCGACAGCAAGGGTGTGTTGATTCTTGGAGCTACTAACATTCCATGGCAACTCGATGCAGCGATACGAAGACGATTTCAACGAAGAGTGCACATCTCCCTGCCCGATCAACCAGCGCGGATGCGTATGTTCGAGCTTGCAGTGGGATCGACACCGTGCGAACTACAAGCAGACGACTACAGAACATTAGCAAAGTACTCGGAAGGATATTCCGGAAGTGACATCAGTATTGCAGTGCAGGATGCGCTGATGCAGCCAGTGAGAAAGATTCAGACGGCGACGCACTACAAGAAGGTTGTGGTGGATGGTGAAGAGAAGCTCACGCCTTGCTCGCCTGGCGATGAGGGAGCGATGGAGATGAATTGGACACAGGTTGAGACCGAGCAACTACTAGAGCCACCATTGCAGGTCAAGGACTTTGTGAAAGCCATTAAGGCTTCGCGGCCGACGGTCAGCAGCGAGGATCTGAACAGGAATTCGGAATGGACGAAAGAGTTCGGAAGTGAGGGTGCGTGATGTACAGCGCTGTGGCCTGGGGCATTTGGTGTGTTATACAGCGCATTGCCGCGTTCTTCAAGATGTCCGCTCAGCATTCTCAGCTATGGCGTTACGACAGCGGAGTCACAGTATGTTGTAAGTGAATGCTGTTCCCATCGGGCAATTGCCGCTCGCTTACCGCGCATGCGTCGGTTCATACTTCTCCAGATTGCGACTTCTGCTCCGCGTTCCACGCCAAGATACTGTTACTTCATCTCACTTCAGACGACCGGCCAACCGTCTCCGGCTCCATGACCTCAACCACTATGGCGACTCGAACGTCCCCGTCGCAGAGAAAAGTAAGTCCGCGCCTTCATACCGGTTGCCTCCTCCACAACTGATAATCTCCAGCCCTTTCGCCTCCTCGACCTCCCACCCGAGCTCTGGAGCAAGATCGGCAAGAGAGTCCTCGATAACGACGGCAGCTCCGCAATGTGGTGCACCATCTCCATGAAATCGGCCAAAGCGATGATAGCACCGGCAATAACTCAGACCTGCAGGTCTCTCAGGCAGGAGCTCCTTCCTCGGTACTACGAGACTCGAGTAGAGGTCCGGAGCTTACAGCTCGATCGTGGGGTCCCGTTGAAGAATATTGGGACGTGGTTGAAGGCCGTGGACGGTGAGTATAGAAAGCATATACGCAATATTGAGGTCGACTTGAGGCAGGGAGAGGTGGAGAGGTGGAAGAGACATGTACGCGAGGTGTGGGGGTTGGGATTTGAGTTGGTGGAGTGTGATGAGGGAGGGAGGAACAGACTTTGGGGCAGGCAGACGCATGAGTTGCGGTTCTGCTGAGGCAGGTTGAGGTTTCTCTCTTCCACGAAGAAGACTCACCAAGCCGACCACCATTGCGGGCGGCACTCTGGCGTCACGGCTCAATATCGGGACTCACAACATCGCTTCAAAGTGGACCACCAAGAAGATGGCGTGCTCGCCTGACACCATCCAAGCCGAGTAAGATTTGATTGATAAGGCATGCACGGCCAGCAGACTCTTCAATATCGCATTAAGGATGGATCTTGACGTGATCTCAACAATCCGGGCTAAGAGATAGCATGCAGACAGACGACATGTAAAAGCATGCCGCTGCGACACAGTCTTTCGAGCTTGGCCAAGTCATGGCCAAAGGTCTTGCAAAGCTTTCGAGCTTTTATCGCTCCTGCCTCTTCCAGATCATCATCGTCGGACTGGTCGCATTTTGTGAACCTGGAATATGGACGGCGCTGAATAATCTTGGAGCTGGTGGCAATGCGAAGGTGAGCATGAGCAGAGCAGTGGCCTTTAGCAATGTTTGACACTTTCGACCAGCCCTTCCTCAACAACGCGGCCAACGCCCTAACCTACGGCCTTATGTCCATAGGCTGCTTCCTAGCCGGCGGCGTGACCAACAAAATCACCGCGAAATGGACCCTCTTCCTCGGCGCCGCCTTCTACACTCCCTACGCCGCCGGCCTCTACTGCAATAACCGCTACGGCAACGAATGGTTTCTCCTTCTCGGTGCCGCATTATGCGGGATCGGCGCCTCCCTCCTCTGGGCCAGCGAAGCCGCCATCGCCGTGGGATACCCCGAGGAAGCGACGCGCGGCCGATACGTTGGAATTTGGATGGGTCTACGACAGATGGGACCATTGGTCGGTGGAGCCATCAGTCTGGCGCTGAACGTGGCGACAAAGGAGAAGGGGAAGGTCACGTACACGACTTATCTTGGCCTTGTGGCGATTTCGGCGTTAGGGGCGCCCTTGGCGCTGTTGTTGAGCCAGCCGCAGGATGTGGTGAGAAATGACGGAACGGCCATTCGGTACATGAAGAAGACCACTTTCGGGATTGAGGCGAAGGCGATCTGGAGGCAGATGAAGAATAAGTATATGTTACTGCTCATTCCAGTGTTTTTGGCCGGGCAGTTTGGGACGACGTATCAGGGGAACTATCTCACGAGTGAGTACAGCAGCAGTTCATGGTACCACCAGACACTGACGTGCCCCAGCCTACTTCACCGTCCGCTCCCGCGCCCTTGCCTCCTTCCTCACCGCCGTCGTGGGCGCAGCCGCCAACATCACAACCGGCGTCCTTCTCGATCTCCCCCATGTCTCTCGATCCTTCAAATCCAAACTCGTCTACATCGTCGTCCTCGTCGCCCTAACAGTAGCCTGGATTTGGAACTGCATCGTCGAGATCAAATTGTCATCAAAAACTTCGACTCCATCCTTCGACCTCGGCGATGGCCCCTTCTTCAGATCCGCCTTCGCCGTCTACATGCTCTTCAAATTCTTTTATGAAGCCCTCCAGACGTACATATACTGGCTCATGGCGGGAATCAAGGGCGCTCAGGGTGATGGCGATGTGGCAAGGACGACGGGGATTTTGAGGAGTTGGGAGAGTATAGGGAGTACGGTGGCGTACGCGGTCGGGGCGACGCATTGGAGCAACAGAAATCAGATGGTGCTGGGGTTCGCGCTTTGGGGGTTTACGGTGCCGTTTACGGTTATGGCGGTCTGGGGGAAGTGGAATGTTAAGGAGCAGGCGGTGGAGGAGCTTGGTGAGAGTGAGGGCGAGAGGGACCTGGAGGTCCAGGCTGTTAGTGTTGTGGGGAAGGGGAAGGAATGAATGTTGCCGTCATGCTCCGCTATCTCGTGGCACGCGAACATCCGGACCAACGCAGATCATGCTTGATGATCGCGGCTGTACGCCTCGATAGTGATCGTTGCCAAAGCCAACTCTCTATCAAGAAAGCAAGTGGGGAGCCGAAACTCCTTCAATGGGACAAATGGGACAACAGCTCCCGACTCGACACAGCGCTCACAGTTCAACAGCCGCTTGAGGTATGACAGCTGTCGACGGCTGTTTTTGAAATTGTGCGGCAGTCGTGTGCTTCTTGGGTGCAGAGAAGCTTCAGTGTTGCACATCATGTGAGCGCCAAGGAAGCGATCTTCGCACACCGTTGAGCGATCCTCGCTTCCCCGCGTGTTCCCTTCCATTCACTCGGGTCAACAATGTCATCTTCAGATCCAAATCTTCTTAGTTGGATCTGCACCCACCTGCGACATAATTCAGCATCACGAGCATGGCTTCACCTGTGCAACAAGATCACGACAAGCACCCACGGACTCTGCTCTCCCTTCCAGCAGAGATTCGAAACCAAACTTACCACCTGCTCCTCATATCGTCCCACCCCATCAACCTCGCCCTCGAGGATGGCGGACGCCAGGCCACAGTCCGAATCCAAAATTGGTACGAAGTCTCCCCCTCCGCAAACATCCTCGCCACCTGCCATCAACTGCATCGCGAAGCTTCCGCGTATCTCTACAGCGACAATACATTCACCTTTCGCCAAGATCCCCGCACCCTGAGCGCTTTCCTCTCTCGGATCAAGACCTCCGCCGGCCTGGTCCAGGGCATCAACATCGTCAACCCGTACCGACAGAAATATGGACGGTCGGCGCTGGAGGCGTTGCACCTTGCGCCGAATCTGAGGAAGCTGCAGATTGCGTATGTGCCGAAGTTCATTTATGAGGTGAATGCGATGGCAAGTTTGCTGGTGGGTTGGGCGAAGGCCAGAGGAGTGAGAGATGGGGATGCGTTGGAGGAGCTGAGGTTTTATCATGTTGCAGCGTCGAGTGCGAATGCAGGAGAGTTCAGGGACATTGGTCCGAAGCTGGTGGAGACGAGGAAGTTTGAAAGAGTGGTGGAGAGTTATACGAAGGAGGTGAAGGCGAGGATTCTGAGATTGTTGCAAGTGGAGGTGGAGTAAGTGGGCGCGGAGCTGGAAAGGCAAAGGGGATGGTCGATGTTTGTAGCAGGTCGAGGAGATGGGACAAGTTCGGTGCGCGCACAATCGACGTCTTCCAATCGTTGCTCCCTGGCAGCCTCTTGGGCGTGCGATACTTCACACCAAGGAGCAAAACTGGCGGCACTGGGCGTGAGGGCGAAGCTTTTTCTGTTGGCGACCGACGGAACACGGTCTTAGTGTAGTCATGGCTGGAGCTTCTGCAAGCTCGCTCAAGGATGCAAATGTTCTTGGAAGCGCAAATATCACCGAGCTCACAAAGCGACCACGTACCATCCGATCCCCTCGCCATACTAGCACCCCATACCTCCCCTTGCCTCGTCTGATGCACGTAGCGTAGCGGCCAACACCATATCCTGAGAGGATCTTGTCCTAGTCAAAGTGGCTTCACTGCAAGGCGGCATCACTTAGCCGCCCAGGCCACCGCTATCTCGTCAAATCCCAATCAGATCTCGATCAAATTGAAGGCAACGAGAACAGTAACGGACTGTGTCTTCCGCCCGCTTGCGAGTCGCTCCTTGCCCCACAATTAGAGGCGCATAGTCTTCGAAGGACTCATTTCATCCAGCTAGAGTCATGAGTCTATCGGCATATGCTCATGCTCGTCGCGGGGAGGCAGTGCTCGGGGAACTGTCGAGAAGACGAGGTCTCCTCAGTAGATCTGGCCGATCTTTTACGAAAGGCATCCTCAACGAGCACTTTGTTAGGCCGAGATATGGAATCCGGTCAGGGAGACCAATGATGCTTGCCTTTATACAGCATCTCGACGACACTATGTCGTGTCTTGAGTCTCCTCGCGATGAGGTTGCTCATGTGTGAATATTCTCCCGCATATGTAGTCTCGTTGCATTGTATAGAACGCGCCTATTGTTTGACGCGACAGTACCCAAGGATAATCGCGAAACAAGCTTCTCGGCAATCGGGCCCGCCCCGCAGCTGCCGCACCCCTCCGATCTCGCCAGTGCTCAAACACGCTCTTTCCTTCTCACACCTTAGCACCCCATATCTTTCTGCCTCAGTACTGCGCCAGCGACAATGTGTTCGTGTGCGCATGCTTTCGATGATGATCATCAAGAAGCCTAGCACATTTCTCGCCGCTGCCAACAGCATTCACTCCCTCACGACATCAACAGCAACAGCACAATCATCGACGTCATCACGACCGGGGTCGCGAACGAGCACACGACAGAAATATGGGCACCGATCTGGATATGCAACGATAGCAGGCGATGCGAGAGTCTCGCCGGAACAACCTGAGCGATCAGAGCTCAGCCACGTGTGGCCTACGCCGCCGAAGGGACTTTCACAGCCGACACCGTACCAGATCTTTGACCTGAAGCAGAGCGCAGCCTACTCCAAGGGAACGTTCAACCGTCTCGTCAAGCTCTATCATCCAGACTTGAATAGCCGCTGTAATCATGGCGTGACAGACAAGATCAAGATGGAGCGCTATCGTCTTGTCGTAGCTGCGCATACAATCCTTTCAGACCCGGTCAAGCGGAGCGCATACGATCGTTTCGGCGCAGGTTGGGAAGGCAAAGCTGAGCTGGGCAATAGTCCCACTTGGGGCGCAACATCAGCATATGGTGGCTCACAGCCTTTCACGCATAGTTACGACCCGAACGACACTGTCTGGGCGAATGCCACGTGGGAAGACTGGGAACGATGGCGGGAGAACAAAGAACGTGTCAGGAGGGAGAAGCCCGCGCCGGTGTACATGGCAAATTCATACTTTTTGGCGATGATTGTGGCGTTGGCGGTGATGGGGAGCTCGTTGAATTACAATCGAGCACAAGATGCCGGGCATTACTTCGTGGAGCAGAGGGATATTGTGCATGATCGGGCTGCGAAGGAGTTGAGAAGAGTCAGACAAGAGGCGAGCATGAATAATAGACAAGATCGGATAGAGTACTTCCTCAAGAATAGGGATGCGACGATGGGGACCGGAGACTACGAGGCGATCAGGGAGGAGAAAGCCAGTCGGGTTCTGAAGGATAAGGGAATCTGTCGAAGTGAAGGCATCAGCGAACAGAATGGCACAGGCTGAAGCGTTGTCGCCTAGTCGAATCTCAAGTTTCACATGACGCGGTTGGTCGTCGTGTCCGGAGTCCCCGTCGACATCGTCAGACTATCTGGCTAGGAGATATTCAAGTGCCGAGCCAAGCGCCATGATTGAGGCATACACACCGATGATCCTCACCGAGCACTCATCGAATTCGTCTGCGACGCAAAGGAAAGCTCCGCTGACCTGCCCGCATGGATGCCCGTCACAGCCGCCACGACACTTCGTCTCAGATGCTCCACGATGAAGCGCTCCATCTAGGATCGAAGTTTCACCCCAGAGCCTCATACACTTTGTACATAAATATCACAAATTTGAGCACAAATTTTGAAACCAGCAATTCGCCTGCACGCAAAGCACGTTTGAATAGCCTTGCTTAGGACACATGCTTTGCCAGGTGAGGTGAAGTAAGATGCCTGCTCTACAATTCATCACGGAGGGTTTCGGTCCCACCAGTGCTACAACGCAATTTCACCCTGGAGCCTTTGCTAGGACTATAGATACGATCCGAATCAATCTCTAGCAAGGCGGGATACGTGGAGCGGCCTCCATGGGTGGTGGTGGTACGATGTGTCACTGCCGTTACCGCATCAGGTGGGGGTTTGTCACCGATTCAGACGTCATTGAAAGGCGAAGAGGTCATGCCCGCTCTTCTTTCATGGTCAGTAAATGGAGCCAAGTCATGTCGTCGACATATTGGGTCATGATGGCATGCAATGTAAATGTCGTCGGTAACACAAACAATACATTTCACAATTAGCGTCATGATTTTGTGATTACTAGGGCTCAGTCGGTGTTGGTAGAGTACTATCGTCAAATGCGATTGAACAGGGTATTAGACAACAGCGTAGAAGTGATATACAAGATCGTTCTTCTTCAACGAGAGTTCTCATTAACTTCTACAATGGGGATATCACTAATTCATCAATGTCCGCTCGTCATACCACTCGTATGTATAGAATATTGCTTTCATTCTAGCGACGTTTAAGCCAATCCAGTAGTAAATACACTGAAAAAACAACGACGTCCTGTTTAGACGTTGTTGTCACCCTTCTCAACCGAGATGTGCTCGTTGCTGGATGGGTCTGATGGGGCGCGGTGAGCACTGATGCCAGCAAGCACGGGGTCGTACTCTGGGGTGCCTGGAACTTCACCGGCCAGCTGCTCAAGGGTCTTGCGCTTCGTCTCTGGGATGAGCAACGAGGTGAAGATACCCAAGAACATGAAGAGCGCGAAGATCTCCAGGACGTGGTTGAGCCACGGGGAGGCATTGGTCGCGGTGGCACCACGGGTACGGAGAGGTGCAATGGCGGCCTGAGCGATGATGGAGCCAATCTTGCCAGATGCGGCAGAAATACCATGGCAGGTAGAGCGGTAACGGGTTGGGAAACATTCTCCTGGAACGATGAAGGTTGTGCTGTTGGGTCCGAAGTTGAAGAAGAACTGAGCGAGGACGTAGCAAGCGAGGAGACCGCTAGTTCCGATCTTGTGGTAGGCGAAACCCATGATGCAGAAGAGGATGGTGAGGATGGTGAATCCCATGATCTGGATTGGCTTGCGGCCAACGGTGTCGACGAGGGCGACGGTCACCCAGTAACCTGGGATGGCACCCGCACAGACCAAGATGATGTTACCAACGGCAATGTTGTAGAGGAACTCGTAGGCGTTGACACCCTTGCCGTAGCCGATGGCCGTGAGGATGGTAGCACTGTTCAGTCCGAGACCGTAGAAAGCAACATCGAGCAAGAACCAAGAAGCGGCGGTTCCGAAAAGAGTCTTGCCGTATCTCCAGGTGCCGACGTGTCTGCCAAAATCCCTCCAAGATGGCTTTGGTGTCTCGAGCTGGGGAGCGGCCTCCTTCATGACCGTGACACGAGTAATCTCGTCTGGGACACCCTCGGCAGTGCCGCTCAAGTAGGCCTTGACGTCGGAGCCAGCCTTGACGACATCACGGGAGACATCGAAGGTGTAACGAGGAGTCTCTGGGATCGTGAGACGGAAGTAGAGGGCGATACAGCCTGGCACAGCGCCCATTCCGATGATGATACGCCAGATCTTGTCGACTGCAAGTCTGCAGACACCATCGCAAGCAGCCTGCGAGTTGGTGGCGCTCCTGGCGCTGAGGAGAGAGTCCTTGAAGCCAGCAATGGCGATGAGAGCAATGATGCCGGCACCGAATTGGCCGAAACCCTGCATGGCGAATACAGCACCCATCATGGCGCCTCTCCACTTGGTGGTGGCGAACTCAGAGGTAATGACGGAGGACAGTGGGTAGTCTGTGTAATGCGTCAGCGAGTCGTATAGTGATGAAGCTTTGAATCTGGTCAACACTCACCACCACCGATACCGATACCCATGAGTACACGCCAAAAGATGAGCACACCAGTGAGCGAGACGGCGGCCGAGCTGGAGGTGAGAGCCTGCGCGAGGGTTGCAAAGATGATGATGATCAACTCAAGACCGTACATCCTCTTGCGACCAACGACGTCTGCGAGGAAACCGAAACCCAGCTGTCCGATGACAGTACCGCCCGATGTCGCGACCTTGATAGCAGTGTCCGAGGACACTGGAATCTTGCCAGCATCTTGCTGCCAGTATACGATACCCAAGCAGGTGGTCACAATGGAGATGGCGAAGATGTCGTATGCGTCGGTGAAGAAACCAATACCAGCGACAGCGCAGGCGCGAACGTGGTACCAGCCAAAGGGAGCCTTGTCGATCTCGGCGAGGGCGAGTCTGCGGCGCTCATTAGGGTCGGCGATGTGAGCGTAGTCGTTGTGGAAGTTGTGGAAGGCAGAGTTGCCTCCCGCGGTGCGTGCAGCCATGGCGAGGTGCTGTGAGCTGCAGTAGCGCTGTCTTGATGGTAGAGACGGCGAACTTGGGCCAAGAGAGGGACGAAAGATTAGGGTGGAGCTGGGAGGGAAATGGCAGGGAGGGAACGCTTTATCAAGGCTGCGATAAGACGGAGCTTAGCAGCGGTGGTCGCCCATGTGCAGGCAATTCACTTGCTTGACCTGTGCTGTGAGGCGTGAGCTTTTCCTTCGTCGGCGGCTTCTGGACGCGGTGCTAAAGCGCGATGCGAAGCTAGGGTCGTCGTTAGAGCGGGCACCACGATCCCACTGCTTTTTGACCTGCAGTAGTGTCAGAGGGAACATGCCATGTGCGAGCGAATGAGATCGGGTAGCAGTGGAAACGTGCAAGCATGATGCGTGGGAAGCGGTGGTCTTGGCATCAGCCTGCGAGCCGTCCATCGGCTACTCTGCTGCTTTTGGGTCGACGTTTCGGCACAGCGTGGAAGGTCTTGAGGTTAGCCGAGGCCGCCCATCTGGCCTCTGTCGAATGAACGCGGCGGACACAATGTTCGCCGCAATGAAATTTGCCGCGAACGTCAAGCTGGTTCACCAGTGAGAAGCGGCAGCTGGGGCTCGTTGTGGACGCACCTCTGCACACGTCCGAGTGGTCGCGGGCTATGCGTCGCCTGCCTTCCGTCGTGGCGATATCCTGGAGATCGGGCCAGCCGATGCGCAAGGCTTCGCACATTATTCGTACATCGATCAGACTGATCTACTCAGTGACGAGCTGACCATTTTGAGCTACTGTGCAGATGCGCAAGCTATCCGCCAAGCCAATATTTGCCGTGTGTTGCGAACAATCGCTCTGTAGCTTCCCAAAATGCAACGACGATGACTGCTCGTGCATCTACATATCAACGAGTTGCGCTCGCTTGATGGTCTATCGTGCTCAGGCTGGCATCCTTGCAACACTACATTTGCTCTGACCCTCGCACAGAGTTTGAGTCCTTGCACCACATGTCGCCCATGTCAGCGGCTGTGTTTCTGGTCAACTGAGACCTCGCACCAACGCGTCTCAACAGTAATCTGCGCCCGGAGGCACAGCCGCAGAAGCTACGCCTGCCGCGCGAGGTGCCTCAATCTGGCAGTGGGGCCTCGACGCAACAGTGATATAATAAGGATCAGAAGGCCTCCGGGCGAGATCGCGCACTGTGTCCGCGTTGGTCGTTGCAAAGGCGAATTTCAGTGCAGATTTGGGACGTTGAAAGCACGAGGTCAGCAAGTGAGGTTGAAACATCCAATTATATCACTGCAATCCGGCACGTTTCGTGGAGAAGGCACGACACTGGAGAAGGAAGTAGCTGCGGGTCGCATGCATTAGCGGCAGATCGTGCGCATCCCACGCGTTCGACGAACACCTCCAGGCTTCGCGTCTGCGGACATCTGCGCTGCACGCTTGTGCTCTTCTTCGTCGTAATGCTTGAAGCCACGAGGCGAAGCCCGGGGCAAGCCCTTGTGCGATCTGGCACGCTCGGCATGAAATTTCTGCATGTCAAGCCCGGCACGTTCGTGAGAGGCGTCAAGTGGCCATTGATTGTCAGTGAGCCGTGTCACTCACAAGAGAAGGTGACGGCAGTGCCACTACATCCATCCACTGCATCTCTCGGGTCGTGAAAGTCACCGGGACCACGGGACCCGCCAGATTTGACGCCAGTAAATACTGCCGTTGCGAAGAACCAGCGGTCACCAAAAAGCAACCTTGCATGCGCAATACACGCCGCAGATCATGACCAACTCCAAATGTGAGGTCAATAGGGTCCGGGTAAAGGCACCAAGGTTAAACGATTTTGATGACCGATCTAGCCTCGGGTTGTATGGATCCACCAATACCCAACCCTGCAGCTACTCTCGCGAATGCTCGCTGATATCTCTTGACCCTCCGGGGAAGCTATACCGATGCGTCGGTCGTTGAGAACGAGCATAGGTTTGTCACTGCGGATACAGTCTCAAGGAACTGACCACCGGTGCGGCGTGATGGCCGTGTGCAACCCGGGTGCCCGAGTCGTGGATGCCAGCATGATGAACTGCATGTACTGTAGCCTTCATACAATTATGACGGCATCCTGATGTGCCAACGTTCGATTTGCTGCAGCCCTTATGTCACTTGGCCGCTGCGATGTTGACGATGCCAAGAGAATTGTCTGTGCTTGACTCTGCCTCCAGTATTGGCAACATCATCACGAACGGCTCGGTACCAGCATCAGGATCCCCTTGTTGAGCATCATCTTTCCTGCTCCGTTTCCGCTATGGCAGAACAAATTTGGTGGAGGCACAAAGACAGAAACACGTGCGCCTGACAACGAATGCTCTTCGACGGCCGATCTTGTTCGCACTTCTCCGGCCTATATAGGCCAGCTGTGCCTTCTAACCGGTCACCATCATATCTCCACCGAGGAAGCAATTCTGATCGACGTTGCGCTCAATTGACTACCGCATCGAGCGCACCCGTAGATCTATGCTTGTCTTCAACGCCCACCGCGACTACGGCAGCAGCTCGCCGTCAGCCGCAGGCTAGCGACCCTCATCTACTTATGAGTCCGTCGAAGTTTGCGGTATAGCTGCGGATGTCAACAAGTAGATTGGTCAAATCTGCCGATTGGACCATATCTGCTGTTGGACTGCACCTGCTGACGACGAAAAGTAGTCGATCGTATCGAAGGGGCTCGCACGAGGTGGTAGACGCTGGCGGAGTATCCACAAACTATTTCAGGTCAAAGACGAAGTCTCTACGGCTGCATTTCACGCGCGTCGCTCGGAATTGGCGGAGGTCAAGGAGTAAGACAAATAGCTGACAATTATAGATCTTGTTCACATCCCATACAGGCCGTCGCCAACGCACTACAATAGTTCGATGGTTTGGTAAGACAAGTATTGCGCCTTGAGCATATTCACGCACGGTCGAGTCGCCGCAGTCAAACTTGCTGAGGCATGCTCACGATCTCAGCTCTGTCATACCGCCATTTGCTACACCTAGCGGCTTGTCATGTATCCAAAGTATTGGGCAGCTACGGAGCAGATCTTCGGCCGTGGGATGGATGAAGTGAGATGTAATGAATAGGACTCGCCGTACCGGTATCCCAACATCTTCCCAAAACCCATCGATCGTGCCAGCAACCGCACCGTTAATCGATCTCCCCATCGAGACATTCGAGTCTTTCATTTCCGTCAAGCGCGCAGACGTGGCACACCAGAAGCACAATTATTTCTTATGCAATTACACGAGTCGCGGATAGTAAGAGTCAGTACAACTACCCTCTCAGGCCATGGACCCCTTCCCACCTCGATACCAACATCCTGCACGACGCAATCATCCATTCGGATCCATTAACCAGTGACGCTGCATGCGACTGCAAGGTATCGTCCTGAACGCGATTTGAAGCGCTGCGCAGGCAGCAACCACTTCTCTGTCGGCACAACCTGAGTATCATCGGGCGCCAGCACATAGTACGGGATCCACGCATCGACCTCATCCTCGGACCGAAATGTTCCAGCACGAACGTCCTCATCGACGACTTGCTGGACTTGTGGGTGTTGATAGCCGGAAGTACCTTGTCGCTGCTCTTGGATATGGGTGTCGTGGTGGTACTCGCAGAAGTAACCTGGGTGCATACCACAGCTACCGCGAGGTAATGCGCTTAAGTTCGTCAATACCGCATCCCGCGGTTGAAGCATACCACGTTCGTCATCGGTGACAAAGGCTCTGGCTGTCACGTCTCTTTGCGATATCGACGAATACGGTGGTGGTGGTAACTGGATATCTGGCAATGGATCCCCTGGATGGAGGGCCCTCCTAGATCTCCATCTCCGGCCAGGAAGTCCGAGAGGTCATGATCATCTCCGGCCAGGGAGGTTAGAGAGATCAGGATCGATAACGGAAAAGTCGCTCGGGAGAGCTAGGAAATCTGCCATTACCTCCTCCGAACTCATTGCAAGCAATCTGGCCATCGGCTCGATGCGCAGCGACGATTTGGGGCTAGAACGTAGTAAATGGCTCTGGTGTGCTGGCATCGTGCGCGTGCAAGAGAGCTTCTTCTTCAGTGCCACCTTGATCACTTTGTACATCTGTCGCGTGCCCGGTGGCGCACGCTGCGGTGGGTACGCTCGAGCCTTCTCAGCTCCTCTGCTGCTGACGGGAGTGATATTAGTATCTTTCAGGCGAACTTCCAGGTCTTGCATCGTTGGCTTTTGGTCGGAGCAGGATATTTTGCTAAGTCTGCTTGTGGCGCGATCGATAGAATCATTAACCATGCTAGCGCGCTGGCTGTTCGGAGTCAGGGTGGTATGCTGTGCGCAGTCTTCCTCTCGTGGTCTTGTTCACGACAATAGGTACAGTAAGTGAAAGCACGTAGTAAGTCTGCTCTGCTTTTCATTGCTTCGTAACTGCTTCGAGCTGAGCATCACGCTCTTGCGAATAAGCGACGTGAGCCAGGCTTGAATTTGAGGATACTGACACTAAACCACCGCCTACAGCCTGACGATGAGTGTTGACTTGACACACAGAGTGTCCTCAAGCGATGTCGCGTACTCCTTTGCACCGCATATCGGAGTCTTGCTGTCATATCCTCACTACATCGATCTACGACCGCTACTCAACATACCTTCCAACCAAGCACCACGACTCCTACCATAAGTGAATTTCACATGCCTACCTGGAACGCTGTTAACATGCCTACCAACCAGGACAACGGAGCCATGGAGAGATCCGACACACCGCAACAGCCTTGGAATCACGTCAACACGGTCCCTCATGCGATGGAAAGAGATCCAATGTTCGAGCCAATATCTGAGCTAATGCGCACGGTGGGAGATACACTGTCTCCGAGTCTAGATCAGCTTTTGACAGTCCGCACCGATGCAAATACAGGTCCCCGAGCCGGACAACAATCAAGTCGCAACTTGATCCTGAATGATCTAGAAGACCAAGCACGTCGAGCCACAGCCCAGGCAGCGCAACCGGTACCGGCTCTGCGACATACCCTTCGTCTTCTACCTCGAAGGCTTCCCCAGCGCAGCGCTCCTCACACCCCGGAATCCGATGCAGATGACGAAGACCCCACTCGGGTCCCATCCTGCCTCCTCGACCTGGCATGTGCACCCTCTGTACCACGTCGCACCGCCCGCGCACGTCCAACTCCCATAGAGCTCGCTCGTCCGTCCCCCGACCGGATGCTCCGCTACGATAACAACCACCTCGTGCTTCCCTACTCCTACCTCGAGGCACCTCCTCGCCTTGAACGCCTCACCGCCACATCCCTGGCCCTCCAACTCCTAAACCCATATCAACTCGAGCAAATCCGCGGGATCTTGACCTTCGATTTCGTGTCCACGATCGAGGAGGGGCATATTGTCCATGTTCTGGATGAAGCTGCGCGCAGCGGAGACGAAAAGGTGGTGATATGGTGTGTAGGTGCTTACGAGCAGCATTCGCGAGCGCTGGGGATTTTGGAGAGGCTGTATGGGCTTGGTAATATGTATGAGCAGAGTGAGTATCAGGGTTTGATGAGTGGATGGGAGGGGACGAGGAGGAGAGAGTGGGGGCATGTTGAGAGGAGAAGGGAGAATTGGAGGGCGATGGTGAGGGAACTGTAGAGGTGCGAGGGGAGTGGAATGGATGTGGTGTTATCGTCAGGGCCAGATTGTGAGGGATCCCCTTCGATGGATGGCCGTGATCGCAGAAGAGTCATCATCGGGGCGAGCTGGCGGTGTAGTGATAGATCAGGCAGGCAGATCTCCTGTTCGCACGCTCGTGCTGGGGAAGCTGCTGAATAGGTAGGCACCAGGTGAATACATCTTGACAACTGGCTCAAAGCTCCTTATTCCGTCGTTGGCCGAGTATGGCCGTCTCGTGTGTGATTTCGTGCTCGGTGACGTGTCGCATTGTCGTGCAATGTCACTTCAAGTGCCTTCTGAGTCTTGCCTAAGAATCAGGTGACTGTATTGGCCAAGCTCTGTACCTCGATCCAATTGCGGAATTACGTCGACTCCACCGGGTAGAGTGCCCTCGTCGGCGATGGGAGCCACTCAACAGATGCCGCAGGAGCTTCGATGGATCGTTCTTGTCACGAGTCGCGCCTGACGGAAAATGGCGTGCTGGGCATCATGCGCGGCTGCCGTGCCATAAGCGCCTCAATGTGCCTGGTTGGAGAAGGAATACAGGGTCCCGCCTCGATCTCACCGTGTCTCCGTACAAGTTTCAAGTGGCTCCCGTTCCTCCTCAATCTCGTCAACCCACCCCCTCCGTGCTTTCCCCACTAGTGCGCCCTCCAGCCAATCTCTGGCCGTCCATTGTTGTACCCATATATATATTTAATTATCTGTACACTGCAACAAAGAAGCAAAGAGGAAACTTGGTGGCGCGAGCTATTGCAACCGATACTTGCGGGTGAACGCTTCAACAGATCCATCGACCCCGATGTAGAAGTGTCCGAAGCCATCCGTGAGTGGTGTAATAAAAGTCTTCTTTCTTCCCGCCTAAGCTGCGGTCTTCTTTTTGCGGATTCGGAGCTTGCGAGTTCGATTCTTTGAGTTGGAGGGACTGGCTGGCGGACCGATTTATGTAAGCCGGTAGGTAGGTCATAAGTTGGTCTTGCTTTTTGCCCTGTAATGATGATCGATACATGTAGACCACATTGCCTGCGGGGTTACAGAGGTTATATCATCATTACCATCGCCGACATGCATTCTAGTCAAGATGTTGGTACTCACAAGTTCCGCCGTCAACTAACTGCCAGCACCAGCCAACATTCCGTCCATGCCGCCGTTCCACCGTACCACTTCCTGCACTTCCCCTGCCTGCACGTCTCCTTCACATCACCACGCAACAAGCCACCGCATTATGAGGATAGAAATCAACACCCCCTTCCCTCCTCCCAGGTCCCATTCCAATCTTCCACCCATTTCGCTTCGTGATCATCATCCTCCGGTATCGCATATCATATTTCTTGTAATCGCATCGCGGACAATGATATGGTCGCGCCCAGTCCGAGCGTCGAGGCTTCTCGATCGGTCCGAATGGTTGGCTGCTGCCGAAGTCGGGACACGTGAGGAGGTTCATGCCGGCGCCGCAGGGTCGGTCGAGTTCGAACCTGATGTTTGCGTTAGATTAGGCAGAGTAAGGCGAGGAGAGGCAGACGTACCATTCATGGCCACATGCGCGGGAGCGGAAGTAGAGCGTCTTGCACATTTGGCGGACAGGTTTGGGTCGCTGTACAATGGTCTTCACGACACGCACCTTTAGTTGTAGGAGAGATGGTGAATGAGGAGCATTGCGCGCATTATGCACTGCTGCCTTCCACTTCCCACATACGCCTTCCTCACCTGCACCTTGCACCTGCATGTTCCATTCGTCAAAGCATCACGAACACTCCCGCATCAGGTCACTCATTCCTGCCTCCTCGGCACCTCCGGCGGCTGATGCGCCTTATACTCGGGATCATTCTCCTCCAACTCCTGCTGCCTGATCGTATTCATCAACTCATACATCTGCCCAATCTGCTGATCACTCATCTTGTCCACCTTCCCACGATCCATCTTTTCGCCCCTCCAACTATCGCCCTCGATCTGCTGTGCATAAGTCTGCCACTCCGTTAAGAAGCCCACTATGTGCACTGGGTTATCGACGGCTCTGTGAGCACGAAACTCGGACTTGACGTATTCATCGCCCAGGAGGCGCATTTCTTTCGGGAGGAACTTGCGGTGGCAACGCAGGATGCGACGGTAGAGGGGGATCGGTGGGAGGAGGGCAAGAGGGACCGGTTTGAGGCCGGAGGACTGGGAGCCGATTGAGGAAGGAACGGCGCGGAGGAGGGAGGTGGCGCGCATGTTTTTCGGGGGGTGGACGTGTAAAGATGAGGCAATGGATGGAGGGCCAGGATATGGGTGTTTGGAACAGATGGATGAAGTTCACGATGTTCGACGTCATGATGCTTGAGTCCGAGGGTACCACGGTACTCCCAGCCCTTCACGGCATCGACTCTCCAGTATTCGATGCACATCGATCCTCATCACCAGAGCACCAATGCCACTGAAACGATCCAGATTAGCATGATCCAGCATTTGGCCGGCGAGAAGAGTGAATTCATGGCTGGCATTGCCCAACACACGTAGGTTCACACATTGGATCTGGACCCATGCTAGGATGTTGTGTCCCAGCGCGAGCCGTATTTGACAAGAAGACCCTCGCTGAGACAGAAGAGCTCCCTCCACAATTGATCAAAGAATCGCGAACCACCATCTGCGCCAGCTTATTGCTGGAAACGCCACGTCCTGTGCAAATGGCTGCGATGATCAATGGTGCAGGATGTTGAGCAAAAGACACGCCCAGAAAGAAAGACTAGAATCTGGGAAACGTGCTGCTCCCATCGATTGCAAACGAAGAGCGGCCCAATGCATGCCAGTTGCAGATTTTTGATCTCGACAACAAACTTCGAGAGAGGATGGCTGCATATTGCCGCATTTTGAGGCAGCTAGTCTCGGAAAGGCTCGACCAAATCAAGGAGATCTCAAACGCAGACAAACGCAGACACTCCTGCTGGTATATGCAAGCGCGACATGGCTGAAGCCTCGTGACACAGGAAAATCTGCCCATCATGACTGCCGTTCTGGGTACGAAAGCATCGAATGTCCCTTCCGAAAAGGACACGACATCCCGCTTCGTGGCTGTTCTGCAATCTGAAAATACACATTCATAGCCACATGGAACTTCTAGCAACGTATCGACGGCGGCAACATGACGACCGATGAAGCAGAGTCCGAAGGGCATATCACTCCGAGCGATGACAGTGTGTACCAAATCCACGAGGCGAACAAACGAAAGCTGTTGGTATGCACCAACGAGTACTCGCAGATGCTCCACCGTGCTCCAGAGTTGACATTGTTCGTCAAGAACTACATGCACCAGTATCAAGCTGAGCTTCTCTCGGTACGTCCTGGTCGCCCCTCTTCGCTTCCATTGCTGATGATCGAAGGTCAACCCTGCCGTCAAGGGAGCCACCGTCCACCTCCGCAAACTACTCGCGGATCTAGTACATGAGACTCTGGATGCCGCACTTGCCGATGTTCTGGTCGCGGTCAAAGCGCAGGAGCCGAAGATGATTGCGAACGACCGTTATGTCGAAAGAGTCAACGACGATGTAACGACCTTCGAGGAAGCGGTATCCCAGCAGAACGAGCTTGCCGTGAAGGTCCAGTACGAGCTGGGATTTCTGGTGGGCGTTGCGAAGGAAGCGGTCGACGATGAGCTTTTGAGCTTGCACGTACATTGAGTATGGATTGTGGATTGTCCCTGCGGCACACCGCAGGTCCACACTGCCTGGGGGAATCAGCCACCGCAGGCCAAAGGATGGAGACAAACGGAACAAGACCCGGAACGCTGCAGCTTCGTACAATAATCGAGCTTGCATCAAAGACATTTGCTGTCAAGCATGAGTTTCTGACGCGGTGTAAGAAATAGCTTGTAGCGTGCGTCATTGCCACGCAAAACGCGGCAAAGGTCAACAAGGGTGATCGTGTACTACTTTCCATTTGGAGACAAATTGCCTTCATCGAGACCGAGACGAAAGACTCGAATGAGCTCGCCGTGCTGCTCTACACTTGCCTTCCTCATCATCCGTCCGTTCATACCTCTCACTGAATTTCCCGGCTTCAGGATGATGTCTATCTCCATGGGAATCCTTCTATCCTCTCTGAACGCCTCATCCGTACGCTTCAATGCGTCTTTAACACTCTCCATCGAGGGTTCGTCCTTCTCGGCCCCTCTTACCTCCACCAGCACACAAGCCGGCTGTTGATCGGTGCCCGCCACCAGCATCCCACTCACACCTTCCACAATGATTATTGTGTTCTCAGTCGGTGTAGGAATCAATTCACCAGCATGCGCAAAATCCAGAACATTATCCGTACGGCCATGGTACTTCCACAACGACTTGCTCGTAGGTTGCTGGATGGACGAGATCCTTCGTCCGGTGCTAATTGACCCCAAGACCGTGATACTTCGCTCGCTTCGCGTTCATTTCTGGGCCAGAAACCGGAGAGATCAGGTCCAAAGTCCTGACTCCGTTGCCAGTACGTTCCAGCTGAGCACGGAAGCCAGATGGAAAGGTGTCCGTTGCCAATCGTCATACACCGGGACGACCACAGCACAGAATTCGAATTCTGTTGAGCCGCAGCTCGAAATGAGGTGCGTGAACAAGTCCGACGGCATGGAAAGATGCTCGTTGCAGATTCCAGTCGTGCTTCGCAGGCTCGATTTGTGCCGCAACAAGTGTTGTGGACACTTTCGAAATGCTAGCATGATTAGGCATCCCGCCGCCCAAGATGATTGTGATCATCCTCTTGATCAGTCTCGCTTGTGCTCTCCAAGGACTCAGCTAGTGTCCATAATGTGGCAGTCAATCCTGTGGCCACAATGTAGGCATTTCATCTCTCAAAAGTATGTCTTTGTATAACCAAGGGAATCTCAGGACTGCCAGAAGACTTCGCGTATATCATATGTCCGCTGTCCGACCGGTAGAAGTCCGTCTCTTCAGCTTGCCGTCCAGGTAGCATCATCGGCTCAAAAAGTCGTGCGGCTTCAGGCACTTCGGCAGCTTCGAATGATTTTGCAGAATCGATACAGCCAGTGATTCCTCGACTTCGCTCTTCCTCCAGCTGTACGATAGCCTGCAAGTACGCAGCGAGAAATGCACTGTCGAAGAAACCTTGAAGATTGACAGCGCGAACGATTGCGACGCATCGCTGCCGGATGGACGATATGCGGCATTTGATCGCGATTAGCATGACTGCAGTCACGAAACCGCTGCCAAAGCTGAACAGTGGCGGTGTGCTGGAAACTGTCGCGACCTGATTGGCACCCTCATCTGCCGGAGAAACGTACTGAGCGGTATCGGTGTGCATAGCGAGGTACTGTTCCGCAAGATCCGTGATGTGTTTGAACTGCTCGCCGAATCGATCCACCTGGATCTCTGTTCCGTCACGCCATGTCTCGGTGCGAAACCAGACGTAGAAGAAGTAGACCTGGACGAGGAGATGCTCGCTTCGATTCTCCTGGCTTACTTGCACTGTTGCGAACGCGCATAGCCATTCTCGCAAGTCTTGGCGCAAAACGTTATGTTCATGCCAAAACTCATCGTCAGAATCGAGAGGGAAGAGTCTCGACATACAACCGAGGTGAAACTCGCCCACATCATCGTCCAGTCCTTCACAAAGCTCTGGATGTGATTCAAAATACGTCTCGCAACTGGTGAGGAGTATACGATATACATCGTTCGCTCGTTGTGCCAAGAAGTCCAGATGAATCTGTGCTACCTGTATGCATGAGAATGCCGAGGGCATTTTATCTAGGCAGATCGTGGTCAGATATCTGCGAGGGCGAAAGGTCTGTCAGCATCTGTTCTCATTGTAGACGTGCCATACGTACGGTTCTTCTTCGTCCACCATGTTCAAATCATTGTCGAGTAAGACGAAAGTATATGTCAGTGCGTCCAGATAGGTCCGCATGGTTGCTCTTGTCGTGATTACGCGATCTCCTTCGTCCCTGGACAGCGCTGCATTAACGTCTCGCCGCTGTTCGTATAGTATTCGTAGTCCAGTGCGCAGATGTAGAGTCGCCTGCTTATCGTGGCTAACATAAGCCTCGAAGCAGAAGAACAGCAGGCATGCCGACAACACCACCACAAGCTGGTCGTGACTGAGGATACGATTGCCTTGAAAGCACCCGTCAATATATCGCCGCATGGAAGCCACGGCTTTCGTATACTGGTCGGTAGCAATCTGGCGCTGATTTGTGTTGATGCTCAGCTCTTTGGAGTCGCCAGGCAAAGCTATAGCTCGATGCATAGAGCCCAAAGCCGTGGCCGCGTGCGCGAGCACTGGCTCTTGCTTACTCAAGTCCAATACAATGTGCTGCCACCAGGTCCTTTGTGGCAGTTTATTTATGGTGAAAAGGCGGAAAAAGTCCAAGGAGATGCTCTCATGATCTCGTAGGCTGACAAGAGGCGTGAATAGTGGTCTTGGCATCAATGGTTCAAGCCTCCTTGGTCCTAGGCTTTGCGTCGACGAAGGAACATGGTCGTAGCCAGCGCAGACTCGACCTGCTCGATTGCAAGCGCGACATGATGGGCGTTCCTCATCACACTTGACATGACGCAGGCTACCTCACATTAGTCCAAGTGCCTCAGCGATGAGTCCAAAGCTGCGGCGCGTGGCATACCGACAGGTGCGACATCCAGTGCGAGTCTTCGAATGTTTGGCCCGTACCCTAACAACCGGTATCGTCATATTTGCGCCGCACGAGAAAGTTCTGCTGTTCGAGGGCAGTGCGAACAATCGCATAAGACATCAGAGTCATGATGTACTCCAACATCTGCATCAAGATGGCCTCATGGAGTCACTTGCGGGTGTAGGATCGAACGAAACGCATCTGCGCGAAGAAATTGTCGTTGTTGTCATTTTGGCCCAGAAGCCGCTCATAGTTCCCTTGTCGTTAGCTTGTGCGAGCTTGTTGAAGCTTACGACGAATCGTCTTTCACACGGCGACCAAATTTCGCAGTAACGTTAATCCGCACCGGAACTCCTCTGCTCGAACTGAACCTTGTCCGTGTCGTGGCGGTGCTGCTAAACGAGGAGATAGATCACATGACTCCGATACTGTTCGCCTTGGTTGGGAAGTTCCCTGTTCACGTCCAGAAATGCTAGCCGTCTGTTGCCCGATCTACTGAGTCAAGAAAGCTTGCTGCTGAACGAGCAAGTCATTGGATTGCCTGTACGAGGTAAGTGGTCCTTTAACACCAGCTTTTGGCCGCGTCCTACTGCGATCCGACATGCAGCTTGCCGCGTACTGGCGTCGTCAGTGGCGTATGATCTACTTTCCTTATACGTGAACACTCCTGCACGATGTTACGATGGTTTCTTGCTTTAGTACTGAGCATGGACAGTGCTGTAATGCCTCCTGCCGCAAACCGCCCACTCAAAGCATTGGTGTACCGTGGTCCTGCTGCATGCGACGGTTGTCCAGAGTCGGTTGCAGATCTTCTTGAATCCTCTCCGTCGAAAATCGAGGTCACATATGCCGGGCCGGACGAAGACACCAAGCTTACAGCAGAGGCATTGAGCAATGTCGATATCTATGCTCATCCAGGCGGAGGGGGTAATGTTTGCGATCTGGTCAACAATCTAGGTCTTGCTGATTGGTGAAAACAGACATGGACGATGCCTGGAAGCACATGAAGGGGTACAAGGCGAACATCCGGAATTTCGTTGAGCAGGGTGGTCGATATATGGGCTTCTGCTTAGGAGCGTACTTGGCTGGACACTCTCCTGGGTTCGACTTGCTGGACAAGAAGGACGATACAGATGCCGAATGCGACGAGCCAGGCGCTCAAATTGACGACGAACGAGAAGCCGTGATCCAAGTTGATTGGACCTTTTCGACCGGGCCAGGGCGAGGTAGCACGGATCTAAACCGCTGGCTGTATTTCCAGGACGGTGCCGTCATTGAGCTATCAAAGAAATCTTCGGCGACAGTACTGGGAAGATATTCAGCTACCCAAGATGTGGCTGCCTCGTTGAGTACGTTCGGTAAAGGCTGGGTAGGACTTGTCGGACCTCATCCGGAGGCAGGTCAGGATTGGTGTAAGTATTGGCCTAGGAATTGATTTCGTCCAACAACGTACTGATAGGAACTGCAGATGACCGGCAAAACTTCAAGAATCCGGACGGCATCAGGTTTGATATTGGTCACGACTTTGTCGAGACCGTCGCGCATGCTGGTGAGCAGGATGAGTAAAGGGAAGACATTTCCGAATCGTGCGAACTCATGTCGTTGGGTTGCTGGAGACGCGTTGCAACAGGGGCGATAGACGTTATATCTAGATCTGGCCGACCTCAGACCACCCCCTCAGGTTGGCATTGGCATTCTTCAATGCTGGAAACAGGCCACGATGGTGATGCCGAGCTTATTCCTGCTCGATATTGCCGACTTGTTGCCTCTTACTTAGCAGCATTATGTTCATAGACTCCATGAAAGCTACCAAGTGCTTCAACTTGTATGTCCTTGCAAGGATGTTTGTGGAATATGTGGACGGAAGGAAAGATGCTTTCACGCGTCAGAAGACGCGCGTGGGAGTTTTAGCTTAGACGTGTGGCGCTACTGCAGGGTCGCTGATATCCTTGTCGTCAGACTCAGGAAGAAGCCGCGCTCATCGATGTAGAGACATCTCGTTGCTCACTTGCAAGCCAAACTCGACCGACGACGATGCGACCACGGCGATAGACGATCTCACAACATCAAAGTCGAGATACAATTTCCGAACGATACTGCAATACCGAAGCCCCCGTGCGGTCTGCGCCTCGCATGCCCTCCTCTTCACAATGAACTCAACTACCATCGGCGCAGAACTGCCTCCGAGCGCTGTGGCCTTCATCGACACCCTCACCACGTCCTTTCAAAGTATACCTGGCTCTTCGATAGTCATCCGGTACATCCGCTCCTCCTACCAGAACGATCCCGTGCGATCAGCGGTGGAACTGTTCCTCTTCATATTCGCAGTCCGCTACCTCCTGGCGCCCACCTACAGCACCAAGAAGACAAAGAATGTTCCTCTGAGCGAAGACGAGATTGACGAGCTGGTAGAGGACTGGACGCCGGAGCACCTGGCCAGCGAAGAGACTGAGTGGGAGAAGCTGCAGAATGAGCGACTGCCGGTCATCGTTGGCCCAGCTGCCGCGAAAGCTCGTCTACAGAACGGCAAGACTGTCACGAATCTGGCTTCATACAACCACTACGGATTTGCGAACAATCCCGAGCTTACGGCCAAAGCCGTGGCCACGGTCCGCACCTACGGAGTAGGACCATGTTCGCCTCCAGGTTTCTACGGCACTCAAGATGTGCACATGAAGTCTGAGGCAGATATCGCGGCGCACCTTGGCGTCGATGCTGCGATCATCTACGCGCAGTCCTTCTCCACCATCTCCTCTGTGATTCCGGCCTTCAGCAAACGAGGAGACATCATTGTCGCAGACAAGGCTGTCAACTTTCCGATTCGAAAAGGTTTACAAATCAGTAGGAGTACAGTGAGATGGTACGAGCACAACGATATGGAAGACTTGGAACGCGTTTTGGCCAAAGTTGTGAAGGAGGGCAGTGGCAAGGCGTTGACAAGAAGGTTCATCGTGACAGAAGGGATATTTGAGAATGTTGGCGACGTGGTGAATCTGCCTAAGATCATCGAGCTGAAGGACAAGTACAAGTTCCGCGTCATTCTCGACGAGACATGGTCGTACGGCGTACTCGGGCGCTCAGGGAAAGGCGTCACGGAGCATCAGAACGTGGATCCGCTGAACGTGGACATGATCATTGGTGGCTTGGCTGGTGCCATGAGCTCTGGAGGCGGCTTCTGTGCCGGCAACATGGAAATTGTCGAACACCAAAGACTTTCCGCAGCTGCGTACACCTTCTCTGCAGCTTTACCGGCACTACTTGCAACCACAGCATCAGAGACTGTCACTTTGCTGCAGGAGGACCCGAACATCATACAGAATCTGCGTGAGAACATTCGCGCAATGCGAGCACAACTTGATCCACGAAGTGACTGGGTACGATGCATGAGTGCGCAGGAGAATCCAGTGATGCTTATGACACTCAAGGAGCAGCACGTCAAAGACCGTGGGCTGTCGAGAGCAGATCAAGAGTTCCTCCTGCAGGACTGCGTGGATGAGTGCCTTGCAAATGGCGTTCTGATCACGAGGTTGAAGTCGATGCCTCCTGCGCTTGGCACACAGCCTCGGGACCTCGATAAGGAATGGCAGCCATTGCCTGCGCTGAAGGTGTGTGTGACAGGTGCATTGAGCAAGAAGGAGACGGAGAAGGCAGCTATCGTGATACGGCATGCCATTACCTCTGTGATGAAAGCCAAGAAGTGGCAGAGTGGGCGCAATGCATAAGCGGTCTTCAAGGACGTACTTGTAGTAATATCGCGCGCGGGGCCCCTCAGGGCAGTCACGTATCGGCGACAACGGCAGAGACCTGAAGCCATGTATGATGAATGGAGTGTGACATAATCGGGCTTGGTAGGGTCGAATTTCTCGGATGGAAGTGAATGGCTCCTTACCAACCTTGTAAAGCGGGAGCATCGACCAGTACTCTAATGCCAGCCGACTTTATCTTTCAGCTTCATCTACTCCGCAGACAAACAATCTCTCCAACCATGACAGTTACAAGCTCTAAACGGGATAGCGCGTCCTCATCAGCGACACACTCTCCAAACACAGCAGATCCTTCAGCAACACACGTATAGCTTGCCGCATCACATACACCACCACCGCCACCATGCCGGACCTTTTCAAATATTTCTGGAAGGCACGGCCCGTCGGCGACTTCAAGTCGGCTGGGCGTGAAGT
Organism: Dothistroma septosporum; assembly: GCA_002236755.2. Taxonomy (NCBI): domain Eukaryota; kingdom Fungi; phylum Ascomycota; class Dothideomycetes; order Mycosphaerellales; family Mycosphaerellaceae; genus Dothistroma; species Dothistroma septosporum. The sequence continues at coordinate 445,790 of NBZP02000013.1, forward strand.
TCCAGCAAACTCGAACACACCAGCAGCATCCTCGGGCAGCGCCAACCCGCAGGCATGCTTCATCGGTCTACCGACAGAGTTGAGATGCCAGAGCTACGAGTGTCTCTTCAGTGGCGCGCTTCACGCTGAAGACAGGGACTACAATCGAATGATTGCGGCGGTGAACGTCAAGTTCGTCAAGATATCTTGCGAGGCCTGAAGGTGTCGGGTAGTAATGTGATTATCACTGTCGCCCCACGGACGGTCTGAAGTGGAGGGAGCTTGGCAGGTCGTTGTAGTGCGACACGGCGGGACAAAATCGTGAATCATGCCCATTGAAGAGGCAGGTCGGCGATGGTCAAGCTCTTCGCCGTCACTGGTGTTGCAGGTAGAGACAGTAATGCTGCATGACTTAGAGACTACGAGACTTCGAGAGGTAGCGCACGAGTGAGATGCATGTGAACTTGAGTGTCGATCTCGAGCGTTTGTGCCAATGCGCATTGGCCACAGTTGGTTTGCAGCTTCCTTCCCCTACATCCTCCACCTCTCTCGCGCAAACACGTACCCGACCGACTTCAGACACCAACTCTATCGCGCCCCATCCACCATAAGAGATCCAAGGGAATGAAATACAACCACGGCTCTACAATGTCCTTCAGTGCTGCAGCCCGAAGCGCACCCATTCCATGCAATCACACCGAAGCTGTGCCCATCTCGATTACATACACGTTCGTTGGGGCACTGCAAGCAAATCCAGGCCTTCAGGCCGATGATCATAGACGGGAAGCTACCACCGCCGATGAAGAAGCTTCTGCGACTGCGGCTATGCCTCCGCGGGCATCCTTTATGGGCATTCCGCCTGAGCTGCGGTTGAACATCTACCATCACCTCTTCAGCAAGCCCACGTGCGAGAAAGCCGACCACGCACATTACTGCACAAAGGCGACTGAGCCGCATGAGACCGACCTCTGTAGGTACCTTAGCGACTTGGCTCGCTGCCCATGTGCAGGTACGTGAACGCTCTCCACGCGTAGCACTGGCTGCCGAGGCACTAGCACATGCTTCTTATGTATCTGACAGCATCCCTTTACGGAGCTACCACTCCAGATTCTGCAGGTCAACAAGCTCGCTTGTGCAGAGGCCACTGCTCTCGTCCATGGGTACGCTGAAGTCCGTTTCGTTTCACCTCAATTTAGCAGCTTCGGCAGCATCAGGTGCGACGACAATTCACCGTCAGGCATTCGTTTGTGCTATGCTGTTATGTATGGACATATGCTGTCCTGACCTTTCAGCAGCAGCTGGCGGTGCGCCGAGGAGGCACGGAATTGTGCAACGGACCGGACACTCAGTTGACAAGCACTCCATACGACAGACCACTTCTCACCTGAATTGAGCTGTTGTGCAACCTCGCTCTTGGGGGTAGTGCTAAAGCGAGGCTTGTTTATCTGGTTACTTCTGTAGCAGTGGCTTGTTGCCTACATGACATGTGTAAAGTGTGCCGCCTGCTTTAACATAAGGATTCCTGTCAGCGTATATGTTGTTATCTGAAGTGTCTTTCGCGATTTGGAGATCTCATGCTGAACGCCTTCCTTTGGCTCACTATGTCACACTATTTCCCGATCTCTGCAGCCATCGGACGGGCCGAGCCAGCTGGTTTCCATTGTCTGGAGTATGTTCACAGGTAGTCCTGCCATGCCAAGATAGGGACTATGCCCGACAACCATACACTCCGGGTGTTTCGAGACTGTACCTCCTTCGGCCTTGGAGTAGGAAGCATACATTCCGAATGAAGTCGCCTCCGATAGGGTGTTGCAGAATGTGCCACTTGGCCGCTGGCCACCATAGGATCTGAGTATGCTGGGAACGCAAGCTTAATTGGACGGACGTTCGATTTGGGTGCACATGAGCACCTGGGATCATGCGCGAAGACAATGTGGCTGCCATATGAGGGTTGCGAAGATTCTTGTAATGGTCCATGCGTAGGTTGTCTCGAGACGAGTACGGTATCGTCCTGGGGCAAGATCCCGTACTCTTGGGCGACTCCGATCTCAACGCCAAGAAGGACGATCGTCGGTCTCCCAGGGCCCAGAGGGAGCACCTAGGGATTACAGCAGCTTGTTGCCAAGTGCTCCTCGATCGTGTGGACTCAGCAAAAATTCTGCCTGATCTGGTTGGTACAAGCCAGAGTAGGCCGGACGTAGAGATAAGGCAGTGGCGGAGGACTGGGCAGTATTGCGCTCCGCCGCGCCGTCCCTGCATCATGAGGCACGCCCAGGTCTTGGAAGTGCCTGCAGCGACGGTGACTTGCACATGATTCCGCCCGGACTCGTCCGCAGCGATCAAGATCGAGGCGTCGGATGATTTGCAGGGGAGAAAGCTTGCCAACCCAGTGCGGACGACATCTCGAAGAACCGACAGCACGATGCGCTCGCTCTCCGGCAGACGGCGTGGAGGAGGTAGGTGGTGCTGGACTTGTCGCACAGGACGATCACGTGCAAGGCCGACGTCGCGGTAACCCCTCGGTCGGTTGCCACTACCCTTATCCACACAAAAGCTGTGCACACGTGCACATTCCAAGGTTTTCTTATCGGACGCGTCGTGCACTTTGCATGCTCCGTCTTCGATGACTGCAGGGAGGCGCGCGGCTCCTGCAGAATGGAAAGAACCGCCACCCGGGACAAGCGCTCTGCCAAGATGCGCGCCCAGGAGCCGAGCCCGCCCCATGTCACTTCTAACTTCATCCGGGGCTTATGTACCACCATTGCACAGACTCCCACCCATCTCAACGTTTTGACCGGTCATCCACAAGGCTGGGCGCGAAATCCAAGCCAAGCCACTCCCACCGAAGCTACTCAGGTCTTTCATCAGCAGCCGTCATGGCGAAATGTGGCCCTGATGTGGAGAGCAGTACCGCCAAAGAGTCCCAGTTTGAGACCCCGCCCTCTGAATATGCTATTACCATCGCGGACAAGCAAGCATTGACGAGCAATACGCAGGTGCAAGCCACACGACGTTCATCGTGTGACTCCTGGACACTTTCAGGGAGCACGCAGCCGTTCAGCTCGCCTTGCCTTGGCGGCTGATGTTTTCGTTGCTCAACGCATCACCACCCCGTCGCAGGGCTTGGCTGCGTGCGATCAGCATCTCCAGGACGCTCGTCAGCCTCCCCGACCATGACACAGCACTCTTTGCGCCCACCGACGTCTCACTTCACGTCTTGGCGACCCACTGCGTGCGCAGGCAATGGCTAGCACGGAGTCCGGCTGCCGAGCACAGCCGTGCCAGCTGTACAAGACTGGGCTTAGTAAATCATCTATGTCCTGTCTACCACTGGAATAGTGCTACTGGTCCTGTGGGAGTTGTCATTAGGCTTCACACCGAGTGGGTCCGTATGTTGCGCAGAGCCCTGACAGACTGACGTTCGTGCATGGCCGCCGGGCTGCTGCGACATCCTAATCTTGGTATCGGGTCTCTATAAACTCTGCCTCATGGCCCATACGTAGGTTTGTGACATTTTCACCACAGTGTCCCGCACATCGCTTTCCATTAGAGTCCTGACCTATCGTTCACCTGGGGTAGATTCATCGACTTCACCACATCATGGCCAACATGACGCCACGCCCGCAAAGAAACAACTCTTCGGTCGACGACTCCAAGCACAGTTCGGAGAAGTCGCTCTCTTGCTCACCAAGCAAAGCTGCTGTCGATGAGATCGAAGGTTCGGGTAGACGTCCTAGCGCCGTCTCCTTCAACACCAAAGCCAAACATGAAATGCCTTCTCGATCAACGAGCAGTTGCACGAAGACAACAGAAACGCGGAGTGGACCAGTCCGCCACGGTGGCGCATTGGCCGCCCTCTCGAGATCGAACAACAATGCCGCTGTGCAAGAGCCCAAGTGGCCATCGGGTTGGCGACCATGGCTTTGCCTTCTGGGCGGATTCCTTCTCATGTTCAATTCCTGGGGTATCGTCAACACCTATGGTACTTATGCAAGATACTACAAGAGTACCCTACTACCAGGACGTGATTTGCTGCTCTTCAATCTGATCGGATCGACACAGTCTTTTGGTGTGCTTGCTCTATCGGCAGTCACTGGAAGGTTTCTAGATGCAGGATATCGCCGGGAACTCATCATCACTGGTACATGTCTCGTCGCAGCTGGCTCTTTCGGACTCTGTGGAGCCAGCGGTGACGAGCGCAACTCGGGCAATTATGGCTTGATCTGGCTTACACAAGGGTTTCTCACCAGCTTGGGCATGGCTTGCTTCTTCGTCACATCCTCGCAAGGTGAGCGCCGTGTAACTCTTCGACCTTTGGACGATAACGCTAACATCTCATTGTAGTTGTCGCAACATGGTTCAAGGCCAAGAAGAGTCTGGCAATCGGCACGGTCGCTTCTGGTGCCAGTATCGCTGGGCTCGTATATCCAGTCATGACGAAGTACCTCATCGACGCCCTTGGATTTCAACGAGCTGCTGCAATCGTTGCAGGAGTCATCACTGCAACTTCAGCACTCGCAATCTTCATCGCCGTCCCCAACCCTGCGCATAAGATCCGCAAGCCGAAGAATTGGACCATCGACATCTTCTGGGACAGACATGCGTTCCAGCAGAACAAGTCGTACCTTTGGTTCGTAGCATCAATTTCCATCCTCTTCTTCGGATTTTACGCTGTTTTCTTCAACCTCGAGGAGTGGGCGCAGGACGCTGGTTTCGGCAAGGTCCAGGATGTCAACATCGGTGCGAACAACGGATTACCGGCAAAGCCAGTCGGTGGTCAGATCGAGACAATGTGGATGTTGGCTGCAATGAACGGTGCTTCAACCGTTGGCCGGATTGGTGGTGCATACATGGCTGACAAGGTGGGTGCCCTTAACGTTCACCTCACGGTCACCAGCATTGCATCAATTCTGGTGCTCGCTTTGTGGACGACAGCAACAAACCTTTCGTCGGCCATGGCGTTTGTCGTTCTTTTCGGTGTGTTCTCTGGGACTGTCATTGGCATGCCTCCGGCATCGGTCGCTTATATTCTCGGACCCCACGGACAGTCGAAGCTCGGGCAGTGGACTGGCATGATGTATTCATGCGCCGCTGTCTCAGCCTTAACCGGCCCAGTCATAGCGGGTCACTTGATCACAGAGTACAAGACCTATCTCACAGTGCAATTGTGGTCCGGCATATGCTTAGCACTCAGTGCTGCGTGCATGGGTGCTGCTATCTGGTGCAGAGAGAGGACGAAGAAGGCACAGCGACTCGCTGCGAACGAGAAGGCGAGCCCATCCGTGTAATCTCCGACATACGACACATGCCCTTGTGGGGATTTTGACATTCGGAATTTTGGTTGGCGAGGCGTTTAGGAAGGGACTATGGAAGGATGTTCAAGAGACGGCCCGTCCTACGTGCACTTGACGCAGGCTCCCGGAGTGGACTCACATCACAATGGCGTTCAGGATTATGCTTCGGGTATGGGTACGAAAGACGTGATTTGAGTGCCGCCTCAGCGAAGACGTGGTCATATAAGGTGCTTAAAGTTGATGAGATGCTACTGTAAGTCAATGACAGTCTGTACGCTGTCACAGGATGAATGGTCGATAACAAATTGGGCAAACTCACGAGCGATCCTGCCTTGATCTACATTAAGCACGATTCGAGTGTCCGCTGCAGCGGCCGCGCGGTGCGGACCTTACCTTGCTGCCACCGTAATGGGACCATCTTCTCGCGCACATGCAAAACCCACGTATGGGCCATTTGATACACTGCCGAGCCGATCAGGCTCAAATATGGAGCCACGCATGGTTTTCGCACCAGCTGCTAAGAACTACATCACCATCACTGCTAAATTCCACCGTCGATGCCGAGCACCACTGCCGACCACAGAGTCGTACACCAATCTATGGCCGATCATCCTCATGCGTCGTCCATGCATCGCATGTGGAACAGCAAAGTTCCCGTGGATGCTTGCATATCTGATGCCCGGCCTCCTGTTCCCATCCACATTGCCAGAAGAGATAGGTTCCAAGACGTGGATCTCATGCAGTGCAAGTCTCGGCGTCGGAATCCTTCTTGAGCTTCTCTGATCTCGAGGAATCAAATGAGCCGAGTCAAGTGTTCAGCCTCCACCATCATTACACCTTCCCGGACCTGTGATGACTTTCCATAGGCTACGACATGTATGCGCGAAGGTCGTGCCGATAACGAAGGTGGACGTCAGCATGCAGTCCGTACCAAGTCGAAGGAGCACTAGAGTAGCTTGCAGTGCCGGGTGGCTGAGCAGCCTGAGCTTTTTGAAAAGTACGACAAGGTCCGTCGGTATAGCATAGGAGCTCGTTCGCCCTTCCAGGCCATTGTTGTCCACCTGGCAGGAGTCAGTCAGGTCCATTGCTTGCAGCCTTCTCGTATACTGCAGGCACATGCGGACCGCTCACGTTGACCAACACTGACGGTGCGACCGGCAAGGATGAATCACAAGAAAGGAGAGAGGTGCAGTCTTGGCGGGGCGTGGGGGAGGGCGGAGACGATGGGACAGGAGGAGACCGCGGAGTTCCGATACGAGTCCGGGGGTTTGCGGAACCACAAAGGCATGGCACACAAAAGAGCACGGTACCAGATTACATCAACGTATCGTACACATTCAACGTCACCGCAGATTCCACAACACACTACTCATACATTATCGACTCGCAGATCAACCCCATCATGTGGCCATTCCACCCGCGCCGTCATCCACCATGAAGCACCTCACCACCCATACACTGACTACTCACCGCCTCACCTCTACTCTCCTCCATCTTTCCCGTTCCTGATATCAGACTCAACTTCGTCCCTAGCCTCTGACCCACACCCCTTCCAACTGAGAATCTATGCCGTAGGCTTGGCTTTATTTGTTGCCCCATAGACCTGACGTTCACGCTCGCTGACTTCGTGCTCACGCTCGCCGATCGAGTGATCGTGACTTTCGGCTCCCATTTCTGTTCTTCGTAGCCTTTGGTTCGGTGCGACCAGTATTGTTCTATGAAGTTGTCTAGAAGAGGGTGAGGATGTTGAGTGGGTTCCGATGAGGGTCGGATTGGAAGAGGCAGGACAACTTACCAAATTCAATCTGGTCTCTCGACTTTGTCTCAATGATACTTTTGACAGGAATGTGGTGTAGACAGAGGTATACTCCTCCACTCTGTTGCGCTGTACCGACTGGCTTGATTCCGAAGGCTTTTATCAGACTTGCTAGCTTGAAGACTTGGACGCTGCTCGGAAAACGAAAGGTATCGATTGTTATGAGCTTGATGTCTCCACTCTTCTTTAAAGCAAAGTCTTCAGCCGCTTCGCGTGTCGAGAAGAGAGAAATGTATGGCGTCTTGTGGGTCAGGCTCCAGGTCGAGAAGTCTACGACTGATTGTCGGAAAGCTGCGATGTCGTCCTCCGATAGAAGGGAGGGACCAGAGGCGTGGAAGCCTTCGTCTGTTAACATTGTGTGACAGGAGGAGTATTGGACGCGGTATAGATACTGAGGGAGTCGTTGGGGGTCGCATTGCAACTTATTCATGGAGAGCTTCTCAAGGGCGGTCTCATCATGGAGTCGACCCTCCATTTTGGTGTATGGATATCGTGTTGCATGCAGGCTGGCGGACTCATGGTGAAAGGTCGGATCAAGGTGGACATGTTGTTGTGCCTGGCAGCACCTCCTGACGTAGCTATCGTGGCATGATGCTCGTTCCTCAAGATGTAGCTTTTGCAACTGTGTTTCAGACTGGGTTCCCATCGCGAAGAGCCAGGGCAGCTTTGGAGGGCGTCCAGTCGAAGTCCCTGTCCCTGGTCGTGACAGGTATGACAAGCTCACGGTATGCTTGAAGTAGCGACGGCAATATTGATAGAGTTCGAGCACGTTGTGTCTCAGCATGTGGCGGAACGTGATGTCCACCTCGGCCACTTTTGTCGGAGGTTTAGTGGCGCCACTCTGCAGTCTTAAGACTTCACGCGATACAATCAGGATGTACTTGGCACTCGCCGTGGGCAACCGCAGGCACGACGCTGCGTGCTGCGCAGCTGTTGATAGACTGACATCAGCGCTACCGCAATAGTCTTGACTGCTCGGCTGGACTAGCGAAACAGCACATCCGAAGTGAGAAGTGCCTCAAACCGCAGGACCCGTTTGTCAGTAGTATCGTTCAAGAACATTCTCAATAATGTGATAGTCTGTAAGACACGCTCTTTGCAGGGCTCGTTACTGCAGGTCAACGTTGTCGTCTGGACATTGGTTGGACTGACTAGCTGGTTCGTGATCAAGAACTTCAATGGGCAACATGAAATGCCAATGCATATGAAGGCTCTCGTCCTTCATCTCGTCCGTTCCGACTGCACCCTCAACGCGTCAATCTCATCCTGGAAAGCGGACATATCCGCCAATACGTCCCTCTGCTCCTCTGCCAGAGGGCTCACCACAGCTTGTTCGAACTCCGCCGGCTCCGGAACCTGCTTCAAACTCCCGACACTCGCTGACCTCTCACTGTCAAAAGAGTCCGTCCTCCCTCCGCTGAAGCGCCTATGCTGCTCAGTACTCAGCCTCCTCGCGAGAGTATCAGGCGGACCGTCCATACTGCTCCTTTTGGAGCCTCCTCGTCGAGGTGGAGGAGCAGGAGGTGTATTTGCAGGTGTGAAAGCTGCGAGGAAGGCGTCACCAGGTCTTTGAGCTGGGCGTGGGGACTCGGATGTACGGTTTGCGAGGCTGTGAATGCTGCCGGAGGTTGAGGGATGTCTTCGGGGTGGGGGCGGTGGTTTCGCTTTTGGGACGTCGGTGATCGATTGGCTTGGGGACGGATCCTGAGAGGTCGGATCGGAAGGCGTTCCTGAAGGACGGCTTGACGTGTGAGCTTTTCGTGAAGGAGGCGGAGGCGGTGGAGCAAGTTTGCTTGCGGCCTCGTTGGGTCGCAGCGATATCTGGGTTTGGGGTACGCTTGCAGACTGTACTGAGTCGAGAGTATTGTTAGATAGATTGGAAGCACTTCTTGCCCTCCCGGTCTCTCCTGATTTCCGCCGTGAAGGCGGCGGTGGTGGAGGTGGTGCTGGAGCCTTCTTTGCAGCACCTTGGCTCTCATCAAGAGCGCTCCTCACTGAGTACGGCTGATCAGCTGCTTCAGGAGCCGTGCTAGGCTCTTGCGGCGGTGGTGGAAGTGGCTTATTGAGATCACTCATAGATCTCGGCGTCGACGGCCTCAAAATTCCCGTGAAATGCGCACTGAAGGGCTGATTCTGCGAAGCTCTCCCCTGAAACCCTTGTGGGATCGAATCCTCAAACTCCGCAAACGACACAGTCTGTGGTCCCCGACTCTTCGGCTTGGGTGGCGCAGGCGGCGCAATGTCATCAGATCTCCCTTCACCCATGAGAGTCGAGTTCTCGTTACCATCGTCAGTGTCTGATGCATCTTCGTAATCGTCAAACGATGTCCTCGGCGATTCTCCGTGTAAATTGTATCTCGGATCGAAGAGGGAGGATGTGTCGGTATTGCTACCGCTGTCCTGCCCTCGCGACGTCGTTGCCGCAGGCGCGATGCCCACAGCTCCCGGACGACCCGTGGGAGGCGAAGGCACAGCACTTCCCGTCATAAGAATGTTTTTGAAAGCGTCAACATCCAGAACCGGTCTGCCAACACCCTGTTCTCCTGCAGCGCCCTCCTCTTGCGCAGAAGATGTCCCAAGTCCATTTATTCCCTCCACGGTCGCCAGTGTCCTAGCAAAAGGATTATACGGCAACCTCATGCCTCCCACTGCTGTCGTCTCTATACCCGAAGGAGGTAGCGACCCCAGATTTTGTCTCGTATTCCACGTAGCCTCGTCCAACTCCTTGTCCCCCGTGGTCGAATCCGTCTCGTCCTCCCTCTCATCCAAAGCAGTCTTCGCAGACGGAGGAGGTGGAGGGGACTCGGCGCGCGCGGCCGAGTCAGAAGCAGACAGCCGTCGTCGTTCATTATCCGCAGGCCTATAAGCAAATTCAGGCGAATTGGGCGATACGATCGTAACTCGTTTCTTCTTTATTCGTTTCGAGGGTGTCGCTAGCGCGAGTCAATCAATACCCACCTACCTTTTGCATGACGTTGCAGATATGTATGGCTTACCGGAAGCCCCGTTTGCAGCGTCTGTGTTTATCCTCGCTATCGCCGGGCCGGAAGCTGGACCTATGCTCTCTGCTGGTGCATTAACAGGAGGAGGCAGCTTGGAGCGCCTGAATGGATTGCCAGACATGCTGTGATCGGGATGAGGCCAGCTCACAGCGCCTGCCTATCCAGTAGGAGTACATGGGACGATACTATGGGGTCAATATATATAGTGTAGTGTACAAGATCATGTACGACCGCGTTTCACATCGAAGGCCAGGTGATCGTCGTCAGCTATGAGGCACTGCGCGAAGGTCGGCCAGGTTGGTGCTGGAGCACCGAATGCCCCACTTCCGTCTGCGCTATCCACAAAGTTCAACAACATAAAGTGGGCAACTTGTGGAATATTGCAGTGATTGAGACTGGAATACGATGATTGATGTACTGACATTCCATTCGTACCGAGTATATAACGTTGTTTTGAAGACTTCATCTAATTGCGCTCCCTCCTGCACGAAGCTGGGTATAGAGCAAGAGTACGAACCGCCATCATCTACAAACGGGCGGAAGCCGAAGAGTTACCACTGCTGGTAAGGTCAAAGCGGTCAAGGTCCATGATCTTGGCCCAAGCAGCGACGAAGTCGTTCTTGAACTTCTGCTCGCCGTCGGTGCTGCCGTAAACCTCAGCAATGGCACGAAGCTCGGCGTGCGAACCGAAAATCAGGTCAGAGCGGCTTCCAACCCACTTCTTCTCGCCAGTCTTGCGGTCAACAGCCTCATACTGCTCCTTGCCGGAGCCAGTAGCCTTCCAGTCAAGGCGGGCATCGAGGAGGTTGGCAAAGAAGTCGTTGGTGAGCTGACCGGGACGAGTAGTGAAGACGCCGATGTTCGAGCCATCGTAATTGGCGTTGAGCGCACGAAGACCACCAACAAGCGCGGTCATCTCTGGTGCAGAAAGCTGGAGAAGCTGTGCGCGGTCAATAAGGAACTGCTCCGTGCGGACACGGTGTGGGCGTGGCGAAGTGCCGTAGTTACGGAAACCGTCCACGACTGGCTCGAGGTGCTCGAAAGTCTGAGCATCGGTCTGCTCCTGGGTGGCATCAGTGCGACCAGCGCTGAACGGAACCTTGAGACCAGATGCCTTCTCGACGGCGGCGTTACCAGCGAGGACGATCAAGTCAGCGAGAGACACCTTTTTGCCGCTGCCGTTGAACTCCTGCTGAATCTTCTCGAGCGCGCTTAGAACTTTGGCAAGCTCCTGTGGGTTGTTTGCCTTCCAGTTCTTCTGTGGCTCGAGGCGGATGCGTGCACCGTTGGCACCACCACGCTTGTCGCTGCCACGGAATGTGGATGCAGATGCCCATGCAGTGCGAACGAGGGCAGATGTGTCAATGCCAGAAGACAGAATCTTCTGCTTCAGCTGACTAGCATCATTCGAGTCGATGAGCTTGTGGTCGGCCTCTGGCACTGGGTCCTCCCAGATGTGCACCTCCTTTGGAATCTCTGGACCGAGCCAGCGGGATCGTGGACCCATGTCGCGGTGAAGGAGCTTGAACCATGCCTTGGCAAAAGCGTCGGCAAACTGGTCTGGGTTCTCGAGGAAGCGACGGGAGATCTTGTCGTAGGACGGGTCATATCGGAGGGACAGATCGGTGGTCAACATAGTTGGCTTGTGCTTCTTGTTGGCGTCGTAGGCATCTGGGATGATGGCCTCGTCGGTCTTAGCAACCCACTGGTTGGCACCAGCTGGAGACTTGGTCAGCTCCCAATCGTACTTGTACAAGTACTCGAGGTAGTTGTTGCTCCATTTGGTTGGTGTCTTGGTCCAGATGACTTCGAGACCAGATGTGATGGTATCTGCTCCCTTGCCGGAGCCGTGCTTGTTGGTCCAGCCAAGACCCTGGGCCTCGATTGGTGCGGCCTCTGGCTCTTGCGAGACGTTGTCAGATGGAGCAGCACCGTGAGTCTTTCCGAACGAGTGACCACCTGCGATAAGTGCAACGGTCTCCTCGTCGTTCATGGCCATGCGGCCGAAGGTGGTGCGGATGTCGCGCGCGGCGGCGATCGGATCTGGCACACCATCTGGACCCTCGGGATTCACGTAGATGAGACCCATGTGGGCGGCAGCAATTGGCTCCTCAAGGTCGCGGGAATGGATATCCTTGTGCTCCTTCTTAGACTGGTCGCCGTCGACGACACCAGCGCCTGGTGCTTGTGTGCCTTGCAGACCCTCCTTACCATTGGAGTATCGAACCTCGTTGCCGAGCCAAGTGCTCTCGCCACCCCAGTAGACGGACTCGTCCGCCTCCCAGGTGTCTGGACGACCGCCTGCGAAACCCTCAGGTTTGAAGCCCATGGACTCGAGAGCGACGTTGCCAGTGAGCAGGTAGAGATCTGCCCAAGAAATCTTGTTGCCGTACTTCTGCTTGATTGGCCACAGCAAACGTCGGGCCTTGTCGAGGGAGACGTTGTCTGGCCAGCTGTTGAGTGGGGCGAATCGCTGTTGTCCCATACCACCTCCGCCTCGTCCGTCGAATACACGGTATGTGCCTGCACTGTGCCATGCCATTCGAATGAAGAGGCCACCATAGTGGCCAAAGTCGGCTGGCCAGTAATCTTGCGAGTCCGTCATTAATGCGTGAAGGTCCTTCTTAAGCTCGTCATAGTTGAGCTTCTTGAACTCTGACGGGTAGTCCTGCTTCTCGCCAAATGGGTTGGTTTGTGCGGTGTGCTGGCGGAGGATGTTTAGCCTCAACGCCTCTGGCCACCAGTCGCGGTTCCTGGTGCCGCCACCGCCGATGTTGGCGTTCTTAACTGGACACTCGCTTTGGGACATGGTTGTGTCTGATGATTGGTGTCGTTTGGTGTTGAAGGTCGGGGGAAGATGGGAGGAGAGAGCTCCAACGGTAAACCTTTGGCTTATATGAGGGGCAGCAAACGCTCGTGAGGCGGTTCCCAGAATGCGGCAAGAGCTCGCTGTAGTGAAGGCGGGCATGCTTGCCCTACGGAGTAAGCCGGCCCTGTGAGAGAGCAGAGATTACTCGTTTGATGCGGGGAGGGCAGGCGCGATTCTGGTTTGGATGGCGAACAAGGAACGAAACATCGCCTGCCATGTATCCACTATGCCACCATCTCCAGCATTTCCTTCGAAGCTCCCCTCCAAATCGGGCTAGTCTCAGCGAGACCGCGCTGTGAGCTCTTCGCTCCGAGCGATCACGACCAGAATTCTGGCCCGGCAACCCTATGCAACGAAATTCCATTGCCATGCGCTGGAAACAGTGTATGTCGCTACGGAAACGACCCAAGGCCGACCACCTGTCCATCGTCTACCACGGTTCGTCCAGTCTTGCTTCCCCAAAACATCGCCGACAGCCCGGCAATGTAGCAGCGAGCTCACACCTCAAGGACCCCCCCGAGTACCACGACAATGGACCCTGCAGTCCACACCTCCCCTGCATCGAGCTAGTCGTCACAGCTGCTTCTGCCGAGATCCATTCAGGTCCAATAACAATTGATGGGTTATTCATGTGCCTGACGATTTTGTCCGACCAGCTTTCCGTGGACGCTCACCACCATATGGTGCCCACGCCCTCGATGATTAGCCGGCGTCAAGCAAAGTCAATCTAACTTTGGTGAGTGGCGACATATCGACTATCAGGCCCAGACTGCAGGACACGAGGAACATTCTCTGCATCGCGGGCGTCATTGCACAGGAGCTTCTTGGACACTTCTCGAAGCAGCATATGCCGTGTCGCCGACCATCGGACGTCGGAACGTCCATATTGAGGGTTCTGGTACTTGGATTGCTGTCGGGAACGATCGCACGCCTGTTCGATGCTTGATCCCAACACGTGAGGAGGACAGTATCATCAACCTCTTGCGATATAAGCATTCAAATTGACTTGCTACAAAGTCATCATTAGTGAGGGTTCCGAAACTGCGACGACACATCATTGGCCAAGAAACTTACCCGAAGCATGTCGTTCCGACCGGTACACGTTCTGACTGATACTATGCGCCGTAAGAGGTCGCAAGCAGAAGGTTGACTTCGGCTCATCCACGAAGGCTTCGCCACTTGCAGCCGCGTAGCTAGCGACGCAGGTACGTGGCTACCTCGACTGAGTAGTCACGCCCTCACGCCACCAGGAGCATAAAGCCGGTACTCCACCGTTTGGAATGTGTGCGAACATCGTTTTCGAAGGGCAACAGCGCTTCTCAACATCCACTGGACCCGAGCCTGACCAGCATCTGTTGACTTGTGTCTCATCCATCCAAGCGTGTCAGCGAGAAGCAGCACATCGCTATGTATACTCGTGGACTTGGCCCAGCACGAGCGATCTCACCCTTCCGAAAGTCACCCGGTTCGGCCTCGTAAAGACAACAGCAGTTCCCTCGCTCTGCAATTCCAGCAGCCAGTGGTTTTGATCCACTCTTCGTCACGCCGCCTATTGATAAAGAGCCGTACATTGCGAGCTTACGAAGGTAACACCTTACCAGAATCTCGGGACCGTACTGGGCACAGAGAACTTCGTAAGTACATCATCAAATCTATTTCTATCTGTGACTCAAAACACCTACAAAACACGAATATCATTGATTCATTCCCTCAAACTCCAACCAAACCAACGGCGTAATATACCCAGCCGCCACCGTTTCCACCTTCCAGTACTGGGTCCAACTGACATGGATTCCCCTCTTCCCTCCATCATTGCTCAAACTCGGATGCGCCTGAAGACTATATCCGCCAATGCCGCCATCTCCGTTCTGCCCCTCAAAGAACTTCACCGGTACCGTCCAGGGACCCTCTGGCGCGGGTGAAGTTGTGATGTAAAAGTCCGCAACCACCGAGTTCGCCTGCTGGCCGATCCACACGTAGGAGGTGAGGTAGGAGCAGTAGTAAAATGTGCCCTGGCCGCCTGCGCCGGCGTTGGGGACGGTGGCGGATGCACTGGAGATGGAGGGTGGGGTGGAGCTCCAGGCATTGTTGACGTAGTATTGATAGGTGCTGCGGTCTTCGATGCTGGACAAGGGAACGCGGGCGAGGGCTGTGGTCTTGGAAGCGGTTTGGCCGTAAAGATAGGCGTAGTTGTCTTTGGCGACGTTGCCGTAGCGGCCGTAGCCGATCTCGCCTTCTTCACAAAAGCCTGGGGAGATGAGCTGCGTCGTTGGAAGGACGTTGAGGTCTGAGGATGAAGCGTAGCTCGTCTTGTACAATGCATGCGAGGGTGTCGCGGAGTTGAGCTGGGTCAAATTCGCCAGGTGCACGTTTGGGATCCACGTGTATCCTATCGTGGATGAATCGCTTGAAGAGGCGATGAGAGGTGGTGAATCTGGCCATACCACCCATCTGCTGCCATCCTCACAGACGCCGTAGTCGGGGCATTGGCTCTGCTGCAGAGGGAAGAATTCATTCAGCATGCCGCTGGCATTGTAGATGTCGCCGTACATCTGTAGGATCGGACTCGTCCCAGATGAAGCTGCTCCGACTGGGCCATTGTGGAGTTCTGGTCCACCTTCAGATGTAAGGTTCGTCCAGCTCGCTGTGTTGGTGACCATTGGTAGCGTCGACTTCTGCTGCAGGACATCATACTTGGTCGTGTCCCTGCACGTCCAGAGCACTCTGTTGTCGATACGCACAGATCCACATGAGTCGCGGCTGACACTGGGATCTGTGACATTGCCGACGTATGTGCTGCTCTTCACTTTGGGCTGAACTGCTCTACGTTCAGGCTGGGCTGGTGTTGGGGCGGCCAAGACTTGCGCGACCAGCGCGAGCAGGATGAAGAGAGAAAGCATCTTCTGCGATGCTGGGAATCACGGAGAAGTGAAATTTGCAGGTACAAGGGTGCTGAGCTGTCGCAGTGTTATACGACTGTCGTGTTCTTTGTTGATAGAGGCTGTCAAGTGGCTACCAGAACCAGAATCTACTGCTAAGGGCTGGGAATTCCTTTGTGATGGTACACCGGTCGGTGTGTTGTGTAACGAGACCTGCTCGTTCGCGTGAGTGATCTCGGTATGATCGTAGTCAATAGTGAGCGTGTGCTGGGATCGAAGTGAGTCTTTGAAAACGAGAGTGGTGGCGGGCCGGCCAGCAAATGAGTGGGTAAGGACGAAAAACACAAGAAAGCACCTGACGAACGCAGACGGCACTGCACAAAAAGATGATGTGCAAGCATGATGCGGATCTGTACTATATCTTCCACCAAAGAACCGCCACGCTAGTACACACCGTGTGGTTGACAAAGCAACGCAGGGAGTCTTAGCCGGGTGGAATCACTGCACGTTAAGGGAGTCTGCTCTATCAGCCGAGAAGAGGCGTCTAGACGCATGTTAATAGGTGGTAGCTTGGGAGACGAGTCGAAGACCGGCCAAGAGCAAGACATGATGGTTAGGTCCTTCGATCGAGCAGACGTAAGAAGTGTGGTATTGCCGCTGAGAGATCCGGTACGGTACGTGGCTGGCATGTCGCCGACGGTTTCAACAGGCGCACCTGCAGCGTTCCGGTCGGTATCTTTTCATCTTCTGTTCAGAGCAGCCATTCATTCGTGTGGGATGTTCTCGGCATCCGTCCAACTTCTCACGCTGCGATGGCAGCCGGATGGTTGATTCAGTCAGCAATGATGAATCCAGCTCAGCTGATACTCATGGTAAGTGGTTCCAATACGAGCCCCGGCGGCAGAAACGGCGGTCCACAACGTTGGCGGATGTGGTTGAACGTCCTGCTGATCTTCGACAACCGCGTGAGGTTGGCGATGGGTCGGAACTGAGCTTTACCAGAAGCGCGCAGACCTCAAACAGGGGCTCATGTAGCTCTGGCAATGGCGTTGGGGAGTGCCTCTTCTCGGTAGCCTGCACGACGGCGCGTAAGATGTTCATGATATTCATCTCACGGGCTCGTGGAGATGTGGAGTGGTCGTGAAAGACGTGGCAGGCGCGCGGCAAACATGGTGTGAAACCACGGCGCGACTTGACTGGGCTAACTTCGGCACTCGGTCTGGAACAAAGTCTCACCGCCGCTGTTTTGCCCATGCTACACCACGACTTTCGTCTACTGAACATCAACACGTACCGTCTGCACGGGAGAATTCATTGGCTTCCTGGCCCACGAAGCTCAGAATACTAGAGCTATAGCATTTCGGTGCCCTGTTTGCGCCCACACCTTCTCATGGCCGCCACAAGCTTCAATAAGCTATGATACAGTACCGATGCCTTGCATCTGACGGCATGGGAGCATGACGAACATCCATGAAGAATTCAGCATATACAGAGGTAGATGGGGTATTGCTTCGACTTTCTCTCAACAACACACATTCTCTCTCTCATGCCATGAGCTCGTCTACCAGCTACTGCCTTCCCCTGACGCTTCGCCACCTCTCTGGGCACAGTATTCTCAATCTCCTCAACGAGATCCTGGTGCACTGGGCCTTCAAGGCGAAGCTTCTCTCTGCTACAGCTTACCTAGTTACCCAGAGCACGCTTCAACGTCTTCTAATGCTTCAACATATCCGTGGACCCAATCAACGCAAGCTCACGCAGCTCAGGTAAGCTCTTGGCCGCGAACGATCATTGGCAGCTTTGCCGGGAGTGGCCAGAGATGGCAGGGCGATGTTGATGGTGGACATCGTTGTGGTATCGCCTGTTTTGTGTTGGGGTTTTCTGCCTGCGAGTGATGAGGTCTTATGCCTGCGAAAGCAAACAGATTCAAAAATTGGGAACCGCTGGCAAGGAGCCCGCACTCCATAAATGGCCTTGATTACATTACCTTTTCCCGCTCCCTGAGGCTTCTATGCACGTCATTCGCTGCTGGCATCATCACGGTAGTATCGAGCCATATCCAAGCTTACACTTTTGCTACACAAGATCCTCGAAATGTTGTGCGTCCTAGGCCACAAGCCAATAACTGCCCCCAAGCGTCCCTATCAGAAAGATAGCAGTTATGATGCCCGCACCGGCCCGATCCGCAGTCGTGATAATGCTCGTCGGTGTAGTGCCATCATCATCACCTCCCGTCCCCGCCGTCGGATCTCCTGTACTTGTCCCTCCATTCCCCTCACTCACGGGCCCCGAAACGTCCTGAATCATCGTCGCCTGAATCACCTCCAGCGCACACATCTGCTCTCCAACTCCGTAACTCCCATCCCAGGTCGTATTCTGTGTCCACCGCAATCCACACGTCACTCCGTCAGTTCCCCCGCTACATTGTTGCGCCGCAGCGGTCGCGGAGGCGTAGATATACGGCATGATGGTATCGTAGAGCCAGGGCGCGACTTTGACGGTGGCGGCGGCGAAGCGGGAGAGGTATGCTTTAAACGACTGCTGGTCTGTGTTGCAGTTATTGGAGGGTTCGCAGAGCTCCCGCATGATTTTTCCCTCGGCCCAGAAAGTGTCGGTGGCGTTCCAGAGGCCTTGGGTGCGGTTCCGCCAGGTGTCGGACCCGGTGTGGTTCCACATGACAGCGGCGCCGTGGAGCATCATGCCCTGGGTGTACGTCCATCGGGTATGATCGAGGGTGGTGCAGTTGTTGCCAATACTGGTGCCGTCGTAGATTTCGTAATCGCTGCCAATCAGACCGACGTCGTCTTCCATCCAGGTCCAGACTTTTTCGGCGTAGTCGAAATAGGTCTGGTTTTTAGTGTACGCGCCGAGGCGGGCTGCGAGGTTGAAGAAACCGCCGTTTGAGGGACTGTTCTTGTAGTCGTAGCCGTTGTTCCAAGTGAAGATCTGCCATCGAAGTCCTCCACCGCATGTTGCTGCGTCCCAGCGTGCGGCTTGGCTGTTGAACACGCCTTGGGCTAGGGCGAGCCATTGTGGGTCAGTGGAAGGTGGGTCCACGAAGCCAAGTTCAGCTGCTGACATTGCTGCAAAGCCCCAAAAGACTTGGTCGTCGTTACCTTCGGCTTTCGTTTGGTTTGGTGGCTGGAGGTGTGATTAGTGTTGGCTGATGGCACGAATTGTCGCAACACACCATATAGTCATTGTCCGGCCCGATTTGGAAGATCATGCCATCCTTGACGATCTTATTGTATGTAGTGTCGCCGGTATAGTACCAGTAGTTGATCAAGGTATTGAACATGGCACCACATTCCCACCAGTAGTATGGATCTCCAAGCTCTCCGGGTATCATGCCAGTCTCATTGCCCTGATAGTATTTGACCATTCCGTAGGCAATCGTACTCGCCGCTGCCTTGATCGATGCCGTGTCGTTGATCGTGATGTCGAGGCCCAGCGCATGATGCGCCAGCGCCAAGGTCGCAGTCGCTACATGTCGGAAAGATCGCATCTCGTGGTGTGGGTAGCAGGTAACGAGTGTTGTCTGCCAGATCTAGCCAAGCATGTAGGATCGACGGGTCAATCTACACAACGCGCCTAAGCCAGAGCGCGGAGAGGGAGGTGTGGTGATGGAAGACACATGGCAGACACGAGCAGCAGCCGCTAGGAACGGGCTGCGGTTGCGAGCGTCGTGGGTCGATGTCGTTCCTGCGCTGACAGTGGAGCATGGATTCGTAATCGGTGGCATTGGGTGCTCGCAGCATCGGAACTAAGCCTTCCTATCGTATTGCAAGGTCTGCAAGCTTTGTCTTATCGCTTCTCCGATGTACCACCGGTACTCCAGGAGTATGTCTGGTGATTGCTTGGTATGCTTGCCGGCGTTGGCGGTCGTCATGCTGGTTGAGCAGAGGCCAGGTGGTGATTGCTGCGGTCTCTGGAATAGACTTGCGCAGATTCATCTTCATCTTCATCTTCATCTTCAGATCGGTGTTGTGACGGTCGCGTTCCTACCTTGAAGCATGAACATTCTCCTGTGAGCGACTTCTTCCATGATGATCGTGTACTCCCTCTCGATGGTCCCAAGGCTACACAATCTTTGGACCCGCCTCGCATCGTCCTCGACATGTCGACGCGTCGATCGCGTGCATGTGCGCGGTATTCGATATTCGGCT
The DNA here is from genome assembly GCA_002236755.2 of Dothistroma septosporum. NCBI lineage: Eukaryota > Fungi > Ascomycota > Dothideomycetes > Mycosphaerellales > Mycosphaerellaceae > Dothistroma > Dothistroma septosporum. The sequence goes on from NBZP02000013.1 coordinate 465,795, forward strand.
GAAGTGGTCGCCAGTCGTCGCATCCCTACAGCCAGTGCGTTTTCAACGTCACGACCTGGACGTCAGTCGGCACACGTAATCCCGACCTCAATATGATATGATGTCTTTGACACTTGACATAGGAAGGAACAGCGATCAGTCCTACAATACTACCGTCCATCTCATACCCGGCAATGGCACGAAGACCAGGCAGTTCGTCCACCTGAGCATTGGCATGCCGGACCCCGCTGACGTCCTACCCTCTGGCCGAACGGTGGTCGTCTGTGGGCTGTCAACGACAAACTCATGGTGTGCTGGTGTCGAGTGGTGGGACGAAGCATGCCCGGACATGACAAACAAGAATCGGGAGATCGAGCGTGCTGTTGCGCTACCAGAACCTTGTCCCCTCATCCTGCGCACGCTAGGCTTTTGTGTTTGAGCCTCATCGCCGAACTTGCTCTCAAAGTCTCGCGACTGCGCGACATCTGGTTCGCGGACCATGACATCGACTTCCCAATTTGTCCACTATATGGGCGTCGTGCGGCTCTTCTGCCGTGTTGCCTCGTCACGGTGCGCCTGGACACGCTCGGAGCAATCTCCTGCTGTTCCGCTTTACAGACGGCCGACGAGGGAACACTCAGTTAGCATTAAGCCAAGCCGCGAGATGGTCAGACGAGAAAAGTTGCTTTTATGAGGTGGTAGAACGGGACGAGTCGTCATAGCCCAGCCCGCAGTATATACCGCGCGAGTCGCGGCGACCCTCGCGATGGGCGGTCTCCTCCACGCCCTCCGGACCAAGAGTAGGTGAATCAACCATGTTCTCATCACTCGTACTGCTGGGTCTGCTCCCAGCAGTCATCACTGCACTCGATCCACCACAGTACCCTCCAGCATTCCCACCTACGCCCATCCTACCATCGAGCTACAGCTATGCCCCGAGCGTCACCCCCAATGTCGTGGACAAGGCAGCGCCAGATTCGCAAGTGCTGTGTCCAGGTTACAAAGCTTCGAACATCAAGGAGAGCGACAACGGCGTCACCGCAGACCTCACACTAGCTGGTCCAGCTTGCAACACCTACGGCAACGACATCAAGGACCTGTTGCTTTCTGTCCAGTACCAGAGTCAGCAAAGACTCGCTGTCAAGATCTACCCTAAGAACTTGGCCGCAAGCAATCAATCGTTCTACGAGCTTTCCGAATTCTACACGCCTCTGCCGAAGCAAGAGTCTGGATGCAACGCCGACAACAGCGATCTGCAGTTCAAGTACAGCAATAGCCCAAGCTTCCAGTTCCAGATCGTGCGCAACAGCTCCGGCGATGTTCTGTTCGATACGTATGGCAGCAAGATCGTCTTCCAGGACCAATTCTTGGAATTGACAACTGCCATGGTACCAAACTACAATATCTACGGTCTGGCCGCATACATCCACTCATTCCGCTTGGGCACGAATTGGACTCAGACGTTCTGGAATACGTACAACCTTGAGAATGATCAGATCATCGATGTCAATGGACATGACACACACCCGATGTACTTGGAGACGAGATATGGCAATGGCACTTCTACATCGCACGGTGTTTACGCTCGCAACGCCCACGGTCAGGACTGGCTTCTGCGACAGGGCAGAGTCACCTATCGTACCATTGGTGGAAGCTTCGATTTCTACTTCTTGAGTGGACCAACACCGAAGAAAGTCATCAGCGAGTACCACACAGGTATTGTCGGTACTCCTGGCATGCAGGCTTACTGGGCACTGGGCTTCCACCAATGTCGCTGGGGATATCAGAACTGGACTAACCTTCAAGAAGTGATCGATCTCTATGCCGAGCAGAACATTCAGCTCGAGGGTATCATGAACGATCTGGATTACATGGAGATGTAAGTAGTCCTCGCTTTCAAGGTGAAGACATTGCTGACCCGCCGGATAGGAACCGCATCTACACATTGAACAAAGGCCACTACGACCAAAAAGAAGGAGAGGCCTTCCTCGAGAAGCTCCACGCCAATGGCCAATACTACCTCCCACTTCTCGATCCTAACGTCTATGCGCCCAACCCTGCCAACGCGAGCGACGCCTACTCTACCTACGATCATGGCAAGGAGATGGATGTATACATCAAGAACAAAGACGGTCAGATTTACACTGGTGTCGAGTGGCCTGGCTTTTCGGCTTGGCCCGACTTCGCCGCGCCGCAGACGCAAACCTTCTGGCAATCCGAGATGAAGTCGTTCCATGATAAGATTCAGTTTGATGGCTGGTGGCTGGATGTCAACGATGCCGTGTCTTTCTGTACTGGGAGCTGTGGATCTGGCAAGCTTGGCATGAACCCAATCCATGTGCCATTTGCTCTGCCTGGCGACCCTAATACCGCGCAATCTGTCGATTACCGCTATCCAGAAGGCTTCGAAGTCACCAATGCAACCGAGGCCGCGTCTGCCAGTGCATCTATAGCTGCACAGTCCGCCATGTATCCGACCCCGACGGCTACTCCAACTCCAGTCGTCGGACGTACTCAGCCTACACCAGGCGTGAGAAACGTGACTTTCCCGCCATATGCCATCAACAATTTCCTTCCCGGCCACTCCCTGGTCAAGTCCAGCATCTCGCCGGATGCCATCCACCAGAATGGTGAGATGGAGTATGAGCTCCACAACTTGTACGGCCACTTGAGCGGCAGAACAACATACAACTCTCTCACCACTCTCTACGACGGCAAGCGCCCATTCTTTCTGTCTCGCAGCACCTTCGCTGGAAGCGGTCAGTTTGCTGGCCACTGGGGAGGTGACACCAACAGCAAATGGGGCAACATGTACTTCGGTATTGCGCAAGCCCTTCAATTCTCGATTGCGGGCATTCCGTTTTTTGGAGTGGAGACTTGTGGTTTCAATGGCAACACAGACATGGAGCTCTGCACGCGATGGATGCAACTGTCGGCATGGTACCCGATGTACCGCAACCACAACAACCGCAACACGATCGCGCAAGAGGCGTACCGCTGGGCGACTACGGCAGAGTCTACGAGGAGAATCATGAATATTCGTTACTCCCTCCTGCCATACACATACACCTTGTTCCACAAGGCCAACACCGCCGGAGATACGGTCTTGACCGCACTGCAATGGGAGTTCCCAGACGATGCCTCCCTCGCGGCCGTTGAGACTCAGTTTATGTCTGGTCCAGCCCTCCTAGTCACACCCGTTCTCGCACCTAACGCCGTCACGGTCAATGGTGTCTTCCCCGGTACTGCCACTGGCACAATCTGGTACGACTGGTACAGCCTCCAAAAAGTCAACGTCGCAGCCGGCGAGAACAAGACTCTCGACGCACCGCTCCTGCACCAACCAATCCACATTCGTGGTGGCTACATCATCCCGACCCAACAGGCCGGGAACACCACCAAGACTTCCCGCATGAACCCTTGGAGCCTCATTGTCGCGCTGGATAAAACCAATCAAGCCGCTGGTGAGCTGTACCTCGATGATGGTCTCTCAATCGTTCAGACCGCCACCAAGAATGTCGACTTCAGCTTCGCGAACAATACTCTCTATGCCAAGGTCATCGGCAATTACCAGGACACCAATCCTCTTGCCAATGTCACGATCGCTGGCTACAAGACCACGCCCAAGGGTGTCTGCGTCACCAGGAATGGTGCCCCAAGCACGAGCCAGGGCATCAAGACGAGCAGTGATGGTAATGCGCTGTATATCACTGGACTTGAGACTGCTACGAAGGGTGGTGCGTGGTACAGTAACCTTGAGATTGCTTTGCAGGCTTGTCATTAACGTCTTCACGGGATTGGGAGATGACGTTAAGTGCGACAAGGAGGGATGTAGGTCATCGACAGTGAATGTACAAGATGACGAACGTCGTAATCTAATGGCAGCGAATGATGATGTACCGCAGCACGAATTAACAGCATCACACCGAAGGCTACGTCCGGGCACGGCGGGGCCTCATCTCATCGCCGCCTCCGCTACCACCACCACATTAACGACGGCGATCCCATCCTTCACCATTTCTACTCTATCCCATATCTTCCCTTCCACTCCTCTTCGCTCCTCGTACCTTTGCGATCCCACCAACAGCCCTCCACCACCGACTGACCACTTGTCCCAGCTCACCACATCGCACAGCAATCGCATCCACATCACACTAACAAAATGTCGCTTCCCTGCAAAAACCACGACTTCGGCTGCAAGCACCTCGTCACTGCCTGCGGCAGCATTTGCACACACTGTGACGCAATGGATCCTTCGGGCATGATTGATGCTGGGAGGGCTGCGCAGAGGGTTGCGGAGAAGAGAAGAGGCGATGAAAATGACAGTTCCAACATGGGCTTTCAGACTTATGTCCGCAATGGCGTGAAGGGAAAGTTTTGGAGTGCGGGACGAAGGAGGAGTTTGGAGAGTGATGATAGGGAGGATGGAATCGGAGGAGCTGGAGGGTCTTCGAGCAACCCATGCGTTGGAGGCACCAAGACCTGGAGGCGAGCGGATGGGAGGTTGTATTCGCAGTGAAGGGCTGGATAGGGGAGGAGGATAAGAAGCGAGATTTGTTTGAAGGCATTACGGCTTCGAAGCACTCAGATTGTGAGCAGAAACATGTGATGGGACTCTTGTTTAGGCGCAATGGGGCATTCATCGGGTTGTCCGTTTTGCTGCCTCATTTTTTGCTGCTCGTTCGTTCGATGGCACTTGCAACCTCAGCCGGGCTCACGCTCAATCTCATTCCCTCTACCCCTCCTCTACACTCCTCTCTCTTTCCTCCATCTCTCCACTCTCCTCGCCTGAGCCTGCTTCAGTAATCCCGCATGAAACGCCTACTCCTCCGAAAGCACCCGAGCCTAATGGTCCTGTGGACGCTTCCCCTTGCTCCTCAGATCGAGACCGTAGAAGTACGACAGCAAGACCAAGGACCACAATGGCAACAAGTCGTGGTAGACCTGTCGCTACACTCGCATGCAGGAGACTCATAGGGAGATATCGATGTGGTAGATACGCCATACAGCAACACCGTACAGACACTGGCGGAGGGTGGTGTATGGCATAACATTCCGGGCAGCGATGACCAGGAGGAAGAAGTGCAAGACGGCAAGAAAGTGGTGCAGGAACGCCAAATCCTGGTATCGCCGCTCGAGGGTCTTAGGGAAAAATTGCCACGCGCCCGACTGTTCTCATGAAACGTCTTACGTTCCTGGAAAGATTGTACAGCATTGCGACGGGACAAGGGGTACGGCTCATTAGATTGGGCGAAGACGGATTTGGTGGCGAATTCGACCGCATCACTGAGCTGTTGGAAGACCGCTCCTTTGGAGACTGTGATGTGCTATGGTACCTCCGTTCAGAGAAAGACTGGGTGTTCGAGCATAATGGGAGTAGTCACCAACCACAAGGCGCAGTTCCCAATCACACGGTGTTTCCAAGGATCACGGCATCGAAGACGGACAAAGACGACAGCCGGGCAGTGAGCATTATCCGCAGACTTCTGCATGAGGTTCAGGGAGCAGTGGGGTGAGCGTGGCCTTGTAGTTGCGGAAGGTGTGAGTGGTGCGATGGTAGCTAATGGCGACATGTGCAAGAGTGGTGGTGGACTGTAGGGTCTGTACAACGATGGCAAGGTTTGGGAGCGGAACAAACCTTTTATGCTGGTGAGCTGGAGTTGTCATGTGTGAGGAATGATTATCATTCACTTACTCATCCTTCAGATCTACTTACCTGAGTTCAAGTCCTGGCTTAATGACTGCTGTGGTCTTTCTTTGCAAGACTTCCAGCTGGACTTCGGATGGTTTTTGTCGTTCACATGCTTGATCTGTGCGCATGACACATACTGACTCATTCGCATCATGGTCCCACTTTACAGCTTGACCACACAAAGTGTTCTAGGGAAATAATCACCAGCAGCGCGCCTCTTCACCAAATCTCTACCACACAACGTCACCTTCTGCTCCCATTACAGCCAGCGACGCGCATCACCGAAATGACCACCGATGAGAAGACAAATGTTTTCAGCCTGCCTCGTAAGTTTTACTCGACACCCACAATCCTCTCTGGGCTAACAAAGCTACAGTCGAGCTTCGTCACATGATCTACGAGTACCTATACACCGACGAAGTCCTCAGCATAACTGGATCGAAACGCCAGGTCCGCAAGGGGTTATGATAACGATGACGAGCACCGAGGCGTCTTGTGGTGCGCACCGATCAGTTGCGAGAATGCAAGAATGGCGTGGGCCGAGGTCGTGGAAGAGAGGAAAGCTTCTATCGCATCGAGTGTCCATTGCGTGCAGGCTTGGTCGAGGAGTTCTGCAAGCATGGCGTCGGTAGTCGACACTTGGTCGAAATGGTGCTTCTCGGCGTGGTACTCGGTCCAGAATGTGCACTCACGCCCGGACTGCTATGGCTCGCGCATGACCTTTGCATCCAAAGGATGTTGAGATTCGTAGTTTCAGCAGCACTCGCTGGCCGCAGAATTTGTCGTAATGTGCAGGACTGTCGATTCTGCTCCCCAATGTCCACCCAGACAAATCCTCGCACTTTTGCAGGTGCAGACCGAAGAGGACAGCAAGACCCTAGTCAATATAAAAGCTTTGTCGTCCCTGAGCACAATTCTCATCGACTTCAGGAGATTGCCGACGACATGGACGTGTTGAGGCAGGTTGAGCCTTTACTCCCTTCAGCCTGAATGTTGCCTTGACGCCAGTTCCATGGTGGAGCTTAAGCATATCTAAACCCATGGTACGCATCCGCGGCACGCGACGGACCTTTTGCGGCGCGTGTTCCAATACGCAGCCGAGCTTTCAAGTGATATGTGTCCGCCTGTTTCGATTGTTCTTGATGTATGAAAGCTGGAGCGAAGACTGGTGGGAAGTATTGGTAAGAAGGAATAGTCTTGCTGTTACGTCAGCGAGCTCAGCACGTGCAGCTCCTCTTCCTCGGCTCTGATTTGGGGCTGACTTATTTTGGTACAACATAGCACAGTTTCGCGGCATGTGAGACCATATTGAAAGATTTCTCTTTCTCACACAGCCGGCCACTTGTACGCCATCCACTTTTCCAATGTCGCATTCCATGCTCCACTCTCTTCTTGATTCCGGACCCACACGTCGACAAAATTCTTCCACACTTGATCCCTCGGCAACAAGTATCCCAGCTCCTCAAAGGTCCACGGCACGTCGTTGACCATGCACAAAGTGCCGTTGTGTAGATTCACCTGCAACTCCACCTCAATCTTGTCGCTCACCATGGCATCTGCCGTCCCGTTGACGACGGCTTGGTACACCGCATTGTTGTCCTCCACCATAACGATCTCCGCGTTCGCGAAGTTTGCTCTGTCAAATGCCTCATTCGTGCCGCCAGGATTCGCAGCTATCTTCACGCCGGGGATGTCCAGAGACGTAATGTCCGTGTACTTTGCTCTATCGGCGCAGCGCATACATCCAATTTTGCCTGCGCGTTGTACCGGCGTGGAGAAGAAGGCTGTCTGAGCGCGAGCAAGAGTGATACTTATGCCGCCCATGCCAATGTCAAATTTATCAGCCGATATGTCCTTGGTAAGGTTCGCCCAGACCGAGGGCACCAATACAGGTGGGGATGGGAGGGACAGTGCATTGGAAAGGGCTTGGGCCATGTCGATGTCGGCGCCAACGTAGGTGGTGTTGAAGAAGGTGCTGTTTGGGACCGCTGTGGCGTTGGTGAGGTAGCTGAAGGGCTTGTAGTCGCCGGTGGTGCCTATGCGAAGATAGCCGCGGGCCATGATGGTGTCGAGCAGACTTGTCATGTTGTTGTGTGAGAGCACAGCAGACGGCTCTTTCCAAGCATAGCCGTATTCCAGTTCATGTGCAACAGCCAGCTGCGCGGCCACGACAAACAATCCCATAAGCGCAGCTTTCATCGTAGCAGCGTCAAAACACAACGTTCAGTCAGAAACAAACTCACCTTGTGTCCATGTCTACGACGTAGAGCAGATGCCACCATCTCGCAATTTGGTGAAGCTGCGATAAGGTCTCTGGCTAGACTTCGGATGCTATGCTATGCTACAATGAGTTCTTGGTGGAGCTTAAGCATTCACGAGCCATGGTACGCGGTCATGGCACGCGACGGACCCTTTGCACCTGAAAACGAGCTTCTCGATGATGATATGTTCGACTGTGTGACATTCTGAATGTGAAAGCTGGAGGGAAAAGACGGGCAGCGGGTAATATTGAAGAGAAGAGGTGGTTCTAGAGTCCAGACACGAGGCCTGATGGCTGCAAGCCAATCACAGCGTGTATCCGCCTGGCCGCCGAGCTCAAGGTGGTGGAGCCTAGAAAGTATAAGGAGCATGCTCGCGCGGGCATTACCAGATTACCTTACCTTATTGCCGATATTCTGACCTGACAGTGAGGCCACTTTCGCTTCTGCCCGTCGTGTAAGTGAGACGAAGACATTGCTTATATCTCAAGCCTATCGTATTGCTTATATTATAGGCTATAATATCTAAGACTAATATTATATAATATCTATAAGTAGATAAGAAATTCTTACTTTATTTTATAACTTCTTTCTTATACTAACTAAAGTAATAATCTTATAGTCTTAGTACTACTTCTTTCTTATACTAACTAAGTAATAATCTTATACTACTTCTTAGATTTTATCTACTCTTAATTATAGTTAGCTAAATTTAAGATATTAAAATAAAGCTAGACAAGGTAGTAGTATCAATTAAGCTACGTTCTAAACAGTTAGACATTTATGATAAAGCCCTCGGATAGATCTACAGTAATAGTGCCGTCTTGGCTAATCTCGTGACCTAGATGTGGGTCCTCTCGAGGCAATTTAATTACGACCGTGCTCTAGCTCAAGGACCTGAGCGCGTCCTACAACTCCGCTGAACTTTGACCTGTACCACAGACGGTGGACGGCCGGCACGAGCTGAAAAGCCCATATCACCACCTTTTTCCACTCAACTCTTACCACCACCACTCGCGTCGAATACCTTTGAGGACAGCCGGTCTGCAGGTCACTTCGGCAACGACAGAGTGTCGCCTCTCTCATTACCCACAAAGGCCCGCCCATCACACATCACCCGATCACAAAGAAAAGGCAGTCGTTACACATTACTGTACGAGTAGATACGCATTACCACCATGTCCAACATCATCGGCAACCGGAACAGCACGCCTGAGACGTCGAGCTCCTCCCTGTCCGGCTCGACCCTTCGACCCCCCACCTCTCGCACCATGGCCCCCGCCGGCCACCATCTTCGAGCTTCTGCTGATATGGGAGCTTTCTCTGCCACTTCACCACTTTCCACTCGCGGCATCCGACCTGCCTCCGAAGTCTACTACAGTCATTTCTCGCAGGGTGCGAATGCTGGCAATGAGCAAGATGTGGCCGAGAAGGCGGCTCAGCAGTGGATTGCGGACATCGATCAGTATGAGACTACACTAGAAGAGATGGCTGCCGCCACACTCGACCAGGACTTCAAGGACGAGTTGAGCGCTATTGAGCAGTGGTTCCGCGTCCTCAGTGAGCCGGAGAGAACGGCTGCTCTGTACGCTCTTCTCCAGCAGACCACGCAGGTCCAAATTCGCTTCTTCATTCAAGTCCTGCAGCAAATGGCCAAAAGTCACCCAATGTCCGGCGTTCTGTCCCCCGCTGCGTTTGGTGAAAAGGATCCGATGTCTTCGAGAATGAACGATGCCATGAACAAGCTGAACGTGGAGGGATCGCGCGGTTCCTTCGGATTTGGTGGCAAGCCGCCGCCGTCGCCTGGCGGGAAGCGTATGTCTGGACTGGATCCAAACACAATCAAGTCTATGTTCCCGGACGCTGCCAATGCCATTGAGGATCAGAAGGCGGAGTTCCAGAAGACGACCGGCAACGTGCCCAAGTCCAATCGGAACAGTGCTGTTGGCGATCGTGGCTCACAGTACATGCCCACAATCTCTGCACCTGATGAGGAGTCGCACCACAAGAAGAATGGCTCCAACATTCCTGCAGGCCCATGGAGAAGCACCAGCACTTCCGCAGCGGAGAACCAGGCGCCTATCGGTCGACCCAAGTCTTCTTCGAGCCAGCAGCCAGGAGGACCTTCGCCCATGGGTCAATTCAGCCAGCCGCCTCCATCTGCAGGTCTCCGCTCTTCTCGCGCCTTCCCATTGAGCAGCGACAACAACATCCAGAGTCAGACTGCCAATGTTGGTGACGGTAACAGCAACAACGTCGGCCTGCCCATGCTCTCGCCATATGCTCCCGGAATGAGTTGGGCATCGATGACTAACACCCCGATGGTCGCCAACTTCTCCCAGCAGCAGAGTGCCAATCAAGCTGACATGGTCGCTAATGCAACTGCCATGAAGCTCGCTGCTTTGTCTACTGTCAACAACCGGATTCAGCTCGACGATGTACGAAAGTATAGGCGTGCAAGATCTCAGGAAGGTCAGCAGCCACTTTCGCCCGGCGTGCCACAAACTCTCATGACCAACGAGCTTGGCCAGATCCTGACGCCCCAGCAAGCAGCCGCTTTACAGCAGCAACACATTGCTCAGATGCAAGGTCGTCGCTCGAGACCCAGCTCACCTGGTATCGCGATCACTGGACCCCCAGGTGGGTTCATGGGTCAGTCGGGTATGCTTGCACCTCAAAACAACGGCTACTTGGCGGCGTTCGATGGTGGTATGGGTGGATTGAACAGTGGTATAGCAGGTATGAATCTGAGCAACTTTGGTATGGGAGGCATGGGTGGAATGGGAGGCATCAATGAAGGGTATCTTTCGGATGCTTCAGAAATCAACCGTGGCCGATCGCCACGTGGGCGTAGGGGCAGCTCGAAGCCGCCTGAGGACCCAACCGATCTCTCGCTTCTGAAGAACGTTCCCGACTGGCTCCGCACTCTTCGACTACACAAGTATACCGATAACCTGAAGGACATGAGATGGCAAGATCTGGTGCAATTGGACGAGGACGGACTTGAGAAGCGTGGCGTTGCAGCTAAGGGCGCACGCACGAAGCTCTTAAAGGTGTGTCTCAAGCATCAACGGCTGATATGTCCATACGCTAACGAGTCACAGGTCTTTGAGCAAGTCAGAGAAGCGCAAGCCGACGGCCGCATTTGAGTTCAACTCTTACGGGAACCTTTCGATTTCGAGCTGGCATCTGCCGCGCAGTGTACTCATCTTCGATTTCCTTACAACCTACTAATGATGGGAGCACGAAGTGAAAAGAGTTCAAACGGGCGGCATTGCACGGCGCATCATCAGGGAGCGGATAATTTGGGTATGTAACGTGTACCATGGACTCATTGATGTGTTCAAGGCATATTTGACATTCACGACTTCACGCCAAGACATTGCGGCATTCCCGCTTAATTGTCTATTGTTCCAACGGCGAGCGATTCCAATTGTCTTTGTTCACACATTGTCTTGCGACACAGTGGAGGGACAGTGACGCGCAAAGCAGGCTTTGAGGTGTTGTTGTTCGCCGCGACAATGGCCTTTATTTCTTTTCTTCACTATTTCCTTCCTACAACACGTATACCCAACCTCGATGTACTACTACTACTACTTCTTTCTAGAACTGTTCGCTCCACTGTGGATACAAGACTCTTGCACAACTGACTTGTAAATCACACGACTGTCTGGGACAGCGCATCTACGACTTACAATTATCATCATTCGTCCGCTAAACAGCAGCAACCTGTTTTCCACAACTCTCCACGGACCGGACCACATCCTACTCAATCATGGTCTCTCAGACACTTGCCACGGCGCTAGTCGCCTCCGTTGCACTGGCCGAGGCAATGCCTCCAGTCCAACAACCACGCATTGCGGCACGCGCAGCATCAAACAGCTCAGCGTACTCGCTGATCGCTGACTACAGCGGCTCCGACTTCTTCAACCACTTCACACCCTACACTGCCCCCGATCCAACCCACGGCTTCGTCGTCTATCAAGACCTCAAGTCCGCCGCAGAGCAAAATCTCGTTGGCTACATCTTCGACGCAGCCACAAACAAGACTTCGGCCTACATGGGCGTCGACTACACCACCAAAGCGCCCACCGCAGGCCGCAACTCCGTCCGTCTTACTGGCAAAGACAAATTAAATGCCGGTAGTATGGCTGTGATCGACCTCAACCACATCCCGGTTGCCACAGGCCTCTGGCCCGCGATCTGGATGCTCGGCACACCTCCTGATGGACAAACATGGCCCGTCGCAGGCGAATCCGATATTCTCGAGTATGTTCATGAGGATATTGATAATTCTATGACGCTCCACAGCGCACCGGGCTGCACCGTCGACAATGCCACGACCCTATTTCAAGGCGCACTCGGCAACTCGAACTGTAATGCCGGCGACAAGACCCCGGGAACCACAGGCTGTTCTATCAAGGCTGTTGAGCAGAACACGATTGGAGCGAAACAATATGCCACCGCGGGGCCTGCCTTCAACAAAGCGGCGGGCGGCGTCTACGTCCACGACTGGCAATCCGACGGCATCACAGTCTGGCTTTTCCCACACGCCGACGTACCAGTCGACCTGACGGCCGGCACACCGAATCCATCTAGCTGGAATCAAAAGCCCCTTGCGAAGTTCAGTGGCTCTGGCTGCGACTACACGAAAGCTTTCCACGACATGAGCCTCATCATCAACCTCGACTTCTGCGGTGACTGGGCTGGACAAGTCTGGGTATCTTCCGGCGCAGCTGCCAAAACCGGCGTCGCGACTTGTAATGAGTATGTCGCGAATAATGCAGACGCCTTCAAAGATTCCTACTTCGATATTGCGAGTGTCAAATTCTACTCCAACAATGGACAGAAACTTGCAAAGCGCCATGAGGATGATGGGACAACTGTCGAGATTCCGACGATCGCTAAGCCTTGCGATACGCAAAACATCAGTATGCCTGTGGCGAAGAGTTGCACGAAGTCGACCGGGAACGGCAATTATACTTTCGACTCGACGCGAAGCATTGTTTCTGAGACGACTCTGACGTCTAAGGCGAGCTCGACCGAGACGATGGCATGGCTTGTTGCTGCGGGTATGTTTGCTGCGGTTGCATTCGCTCTTTGACTCGCGTGCTGATTAAAGAGTAGGGCAACATTGAGCGACAAGGAGCGTCGGTAATTCTGTTTGGGGAAAATGGTAAGCGGGCCGCCATTGAGTAGCGGCCAGTCTAACATGACAGGGTTTTGTACAAGGGTGTTGGCTTTCTGTTAGCATGATGCATGGCGAGGTATGATACGAAATTATGGTTTGAACACTTTGTGCTGACTGCTTGTTCGTAACTTTCTCTCACTAGTGGTCCACCGGTGTTCTCGGCTCCCTCATCTTCTATGAGTCCGTAGTCTTTCTCGCCGCCGTTGCGGGGTTCGTGACGGAGACCCAGCACCACTAGATATGTCACATGTCTAACAATCAACAGGGCTCATTCTTCGGCGAGCACCGAACACTTCGGCAAGCACATACCTGACTTTTGCGAGTCACTTGAGCAAGGGTACCAGGCTGAGAACAATGTGTGATCGGAGATACCAGGCTGTGGCGAGGGCTTCCCTGTGACACATACCCCAACGCTTGAGTCATCCTGCTTTACCGGACGAGACCGTTGCTGTGCTAGTGTAAGCGGACGGTATACCCGATCGCACTACCTACGCCAGTGACTTGTTTTCAGTACTCTCATCCCGGCTGCCTATCACACCAGGAATTCAACCCTCCAGCACCTTGAATCTCTTTCCTGCCTCCCTTGCCCACTGCTCCATGTATTCGATCAACTTTCCCCTCATCCTAAAAGCCTCATACTCAGCAACTTCTGCAGCCTCTTCGTCCTCTTCTCTATCGATGATCATCCCCTGCATGAATTTGTCCGAGTCCCAGGCCGCAGTGACGTGGAGATCGATCACAAATGAAACGAGCTCGGTGTCCATGGTCAGCAAAGGTTGGAAGTCCGTGGGATTGATGCTCTCGTCTAGTGCGAAGTCAACGTCGATGTGCAGCGACACGACTCTGATGTTGGGAAGGTCATTGTTAATCTTGTAGGCAGCGTATGCGATCAGGTCTTCTGATATCGACATCTAAATACTCGAGGTCAGTGGGAGGATATCAGTAGTAGGTTGAGAGTACTCACAGCGCTGTACGCGAGATGCAATCGGCCTGTATGCTGCATCGCGTCTTGAGAGACATGTAGAAATGGCATCGGCTGCCGCATCAGGATCTGCGTGTTCTCGTACAGCACCGCTACGCCTTCCCTATGGCAGAGCTTGTTGACTCGTAGGATGGCGGTGTGAACGTCGCTACTCAGGCGCAATACGCCGACTGTCCTAATGGAGGAGGGCTGTGAATGGCAGGTCGACGCAAGGAAACCATTCTCTGTCACAGAGTGCTCTTGATCAGTGAAGAGTGGACGATATGCACAGCCGCATTCGATGTGTCTGACTGGCGGTGCGACGAGAAGGTGTGAGTAGATGATATTTCGGAGTTCCGCCGGGAGTCGGAGGAAGTGTGGTTGTGGTTGCATGGTGTTGGATGCTGAATCCTGTCGATCGTTCCTGGCGGTGTTCATTGTGAGTATGGATGCCCTTCAATCCGTGTCTGGGTGATGTTTTGCGTGAAGTCAAACAAGACCAGAAGAAAGTTGCGGCGAAGTGAAGGCGTCAACGGGCGACAAGGATTGACTTGGCGGCATATGCAGGTGAGGTAACAAAGGCGAAAGAGGAAGGACTTTACCTTGGAACGGCAGTCACTGCAGCCAAGTCGACTCTCACTCTTCATATTCGTACCACTATACTGCCGGAATCAGATGCTGTCGCTGATGGTCGCACAGATCACATCTCAGATTTCCTGCTGTGTCACTTGGAACCATGATGTGATAAAGTGTCCGTTATGCCTCTGCTGCATCGTCAAGGTCCGTCACGAGCAATACCGCACCAACCGCATCGCAGGGAATGTCGAGACACTCGAGAGTCGCCAGCCTATTGCCCTCCTCACCATCGCGTCTATGGACACCGCCTGTGCTCGACCTGCAGCCATATCCTCTTTGACAAGCACGGTCGCCCCTCTCCCCCATTCTTCTTTCACACATCCGTACTATGCGACGACCCTCTCACTAGATGATCGTCGCAACCGAACATTCCACCAAAACCGCCTTTCACGCCTCCTTCATCCTGCGTCGCTTCTTCATTTCCCTCACAAGCGGCAAGACTTTCTCCGCCACCTGCTACAACGACCACCGCTCCTTGATCTCCTCATACGGCAACATGAGAATGTGGAGGTCGACCTTGAACTTCCGCAAAGCGTCGAGCAGAAGCACAAACTTCGACGTGTTCTTGAGCCCGCTCATTTAGGTATTTCGTGGGTGAAGTCGGGAGCTACCGATCTGGCGAAGAAAAGGTTGCAGGTCGGTCATGCTGCTGAATACAAAAGTGTTGCTGCCGTAGAGGACTGCGGTGGCTTCATTGTGCATGGTCTTACAGGTGGCCAGAATGGTAGGGAGAAGGAGTCGGTGTTGCTCATCTTCAGTATGGGAGCGGCGGAGGAATTTGAAGCGATGGCGTGAGGTTGGATGTTGGTGTCATTAGCTGGCATCAAGCATAGGAAGTAGATATGGTTTCTGATCTCTGCTGGCAAATCTAAGAGACTGGTGCTTTTGGTCGACGGTATTGCTTGTCTGTTCATTTTCGCGTGCGGTTGATATGTGTGGTGGTGGTCTGCTATCGTGCGTGGAATGAACATTGTGGCTCAGTGGAGGTGTTCTTCCGAGCGGGCAAGTGGCGCAAGAATGCGATGGCGCGGTCGCGATCATGTGAAGAAGTATTGAATATGGACCGCGAGGAAAACGGCCCCAGGATCATGTGTTTGTCAGCTACAGCCACGTCTTCACGCAGCTTCACGACGCTATGCCGAAATCCTAGTGTTGCTACTTCGCCCTCAGCTACAACCCTATCTCCCGCTTGGAGCCCAACGGCTGCGAATACAAGAGGACCCCGCCTCTACAGGAATCGGACACTCTCTTGATTGCTGCGCGAAGAACAGCATAGGATAAAAAGGGTGTAGGTCGCTTACACATTGGAAGCATCGGGCTGCTTTTGGAGTCCAATTCCGACCAAGCCTCACTTTGTGTGGCTTCAGCCACTAATCTTGTCTACAACTCTCGCCTCCAGTCTACATCCATGTCCAAGTGTTCCAAGTCGTCTATAGACTCGATGTCTTCCACGGTAAGCTTATCCAAGAAGACATCGTAGAGCCAGCCTAGCACATACCGCTTGGACATGCTGCTTTCGAACGAGATGAGAATCTGCTCGTACTCATTGTTGACCACAATTTTTGCGACCTTACTTGGGGTATCAACAGCTTCTCTTTCTACACTATGTTTGGCCAGCCATTCGGCCATGTTTAGAACCGGAATCAGCGCGTCTGCTGTCGCGCTCGTATGCAAGTGTGCCTGTTCGAACACGATATTCGATCTGCATTTTACGCCTTGAGCAACGGTCTGCGAGTTGTCATCGATTCGAGCAAGGACTATGGACCGCATGGGCGTCGATTATCCGCTGCACCGCCCAGCTGTGAGCAGGAACGTCTCAAAAAGCCACTCTGCAATGTCTTGGATGTCTTCCTCAAGCGCATATTTCCGTCACGTCTAGCCCAATGTACCCTACCTTGGGATGGGATCAAACGCTGATTCTGCGCGTAATGGATGCTCGAAGCCGCAGATGGTGGGCTCCCAACACACGACGTCAGGCGAGCAATGTAGGTAGTGACGCCATGACCTTACGTTTGCCAACAGCTCCACTGTCGTATCGTTTTAGCAGTTTGCGCCAGCATGTCGCATCGTCCGCCAATTCTTCGGACGAAACTCTCGGCGTGGTTGCCAAGTGACATCGGAATGCGTCCGTTCATTAGCGCAAAAGCTCCCTCGACCAGTCAAATTGATCAGAATCGACCCCAGCCAAACAACCACGATGCTTGGCTCAATCTCATGAAGTCATTGAAGTAGTTGTACGACATCACCACCTAGTGAGGCAGGTCAAGCCTCGACTTACTAGCTCATCCTGCCATAGTTACTTTCAAACACATACACTCTGTTTCTCACTTACCTGCCCACCATGACCGCTCCCTTCCATCGCCTACTGGCGTTCTATTCGAATCGCAATCAGAACGATACACAAACGATCCGGCTACAGGATTCACTACGAGGGAACCTTGCTTTAGGTCTGGACTTTCCAGTCGCGTTAGGGATTGCTGTTGGTAGGCATTTGTTCTTGAGGAATACTGGATTGTTCTCGCTGAACATACACGTACCAAGTGTGTCATGGAAGGAGACGCCGTTGCATGGGGTCGAGGTGGATGAGAAGAAGGACTATACAATGAGCGAGGTTATGGGCATGGCTAAGGAAAAGAAGGGACTGTTCGGTGCTGTGGATGGAATGGGAGTGTGGTCCTTGGCTGCGGATGTGAACACAGGGCTAGTGAAGGGCGAGGACATTGTAGGCTTTCAGCAGGGAAGGCTCTTTGAGAGAATTGAGAAGAGGAGGAAGGACAGGAGCCAGGTTCTGCCGCTGTGGAGGGGAGGACCGATTTCTGTGGCGGGACATTCGTGGGTTGTGAAGAAGATGTTCGGGGTGGATGTGTATCGGGTTGACGGGAAGGGTAATTGAGACAAGTGGACATGCCGTCAAGATGGATGTGCTGGGACAAACTAGACATGGGCTGTGACCGGACGCAGGTTGCCGCAATATTCCATAATAAGGCCAGCAATGGAGCATATTGCCTGGACAGCACTCTTTCAGGCACCCTGACCGGTCCAAGGAGACAGACTGGCTTTTGAGGGAGGTGGCTTGAAGGCAACCTGACTGAGACGGATGAGCCGACAGGATTCACATTTACACATCATGAGATCGTCCAGCAGACCGGGCGAGTTCAGAACTTGGTCACTCATGAAGCTATCTCATCTCCTGATCAAGGTGAATGCCCTTCCCAGATCACAGGACGAGATTCTTCCTACCCACGTGAGGCTCGAGGACGTATCGAGGCTTCCAATCAAGCTGACCTGCTCGCAATGTCTCTCGAATGAGCTTGAATATGAAACTTATAGCTTGAGACACCACATTCTCCGAAGATTCCCGGACGTTGAGGAGACTACTTCGCGGCCATCTCCGACAATCATCGCCGCCAAGACTGCTCAGCACAGTACCGATGGCCTGGCTGCTCGTGCTCGCTGCGGCATTGATCCACCAACGAATTCATGCGCGGCGTGGTGCATGCCAAAGCTATGGCGCAAAAGTATTGCTCAGCTGCTCAACAACCTGGGCGAGGGCACAGTCTTCTTGCTGCCTGATCTGTTAGGAGGATTACAAGCTACTCAGCAGCCACGGCCGGCGCTTCTGGTTGTATACAATCCCGAATCGGGCCGGGGCAAACATTAAAGACAGGAACACCATACATCGGCATCGCTGGGACCGGCATTGGCGCAGAAGTCACGCACGTACTCGCGCGATCCGCGATTTTCCGTGGGAAGAATAAATGTTTGTAAAAGCAACGAGTCGGCCCGCATCAACGAGAGGACGCCGAAAGGAAGCTCTTTTATCTCCGAGGCCGTCAATTGGTTACCGTTGGTGCCTTATGGGAAAGAACAGACGTTCTCTATTCGAGCAGCCGGTCCTGGGCAGATCGATTGAAAAGAGGAGTATTTGGCGGCTCCGCGTGTGCCTTCTTTCCGAATCTGGTGAAAGTGGACGATTTAGCTTTTGCGATCATGCCGTTGAGAAGGCAGACTTCCATGTCCATGGACCTGATTTCGCGAGCAGGGTGAGAGGAGGTTCTATTCTTGAAACGCACATCAGTCGAGTCTCCGCTACTCGAGTGTGCCTGGAGTGAGAACGATTCGCGCGGGTGTAGTCGATGTTCATGGCAACGCCCACACCGAGGCTTACATTTCGTCCAGAGCCCAGTGCGACGGCGGCTTCTGTTGTTTTCGTCATCGTAGGACGAGTGGACGCTTTGCTAGTGGTAACGGTAAGTCGAGGCTCTGAAGCTACCATTAAATGCAATTAGCAGTGACATACTGGCGGGGTTTGTCCTGGTGATGAGAAGTTAGTCCGGACTTCACCTTGTCTCTTGTATGGCATAAACAGTACAGATGCAGGACATTAGACATAACAGCAGCAGAGGATGTTAGATGTCTCAGCGCCATGCATATCCCTTTCTTGTTCGTCAGCTGCCAGCATACTCGCCAACAAGAACCGACTCCATCATCGCAGGTCCGACACTCACCGACATGTATATGCCTTCCTGAGACGGCTAGTCGGAGTTCGCCGCGCCACGGTTCCGAAGTGAATGGTCGCAGAACTGCCGTGCCGGAAGTTGCGCCTAGTGCTCGCTGCTTAGCTGCCCGCACGGCTACTGCGGAAGGCGCTCGCTGGCTGCATTCGGCGAGTCGATGACTTGAACGGGCGAATGCCTTCAATTTCGTCGTGCTCGAGAGTAGCGTGCTATTACGTCGCGTGGATGATGGAATGGGCTTTCGGTCTTTGGTAGCGTGTCTTAATACGAAGACTCGGGAAGGCTTGGGAACGCGTACAAGGTTTGATGATCCGGTCTGGAGGGATGACGAGCATTCAACGAATGTAAACAATGATGGGGGAGAGAAGTTGGTCAATGTGATTTGGTGAGGGTAGAGTATTGATTAGCAATAGTACTATGTCTAGCCACTCATATCATTTCTTCCTTCCATCAAAAAAAGGCTGTCAAAGTTGACAGCCTTCAGGCGTATTGTTGTGCCATGTTCTGCATCGAAGTCCCGATTACGTAGTTCGTTTACAAGACCACTATGAAAGTAGCTTGCCATCTTCCATAATCCGATGCTGTGTCGTCCATGAGTCTGACGGTGCTCCAAGTACGCCAAACCCACCAGTATACTGTGGGGCGTCTATTGTATAGCGCCGTCACATTCCATCCCGTTTCATCCCCAAAGACCAATCCGTAACGCCGTCGTGAATCCGTGGTATCTCGAAAGAAATTGTCGCTAATCCAGTACTCCAAATCGTAGTCGAACTTTTACGCTCACTCAGCATGGGAGGGCCAGATCGAGCTCTGCGGCTCCGCAATGTCGATATTGCGGGCCACTTCAAAATACACACGAATCGTCAATATAGTACAAGAACTGTGACATCCAGGAGCCACATCAATCTGAAGCTGCGGCGTAGTTGAAGAAATCTGACTCGTTCCAGTTTTGCTCCGTAGCAGGTGTTACATGTCCACTATTGTGAGATGTATTGGATCCGCTGCCGAAACCAAGGTCGAATGCATAGGTCGAATCATTAAAGTGGCTCATGTCGCCGTACATGTCGCTGCCGAAACCGAAGTCGAGGTTTGCTGGTGCACTCAGGGCCGATTGTGGCTCTGCGTGCGTCGTGTTCGACATTGCTCCTTGGCTGCCCATCGGGAACTGTGTTAACGTCTGGTCCAGCCCGTGAATGCCACTCGGTGAGTTGTGGCTCGAGTCCCTCTTCTTGCCGTTCGGGTTGTAGCTGTAGGATCCAGGTGCCATACCAGGAGCCATGTGAGATGCGTAGCCAGCGAATTGCGGGACATCCATGAGCTGCTGCGTCTCGAGCGGTAGCTTCGTTGTGAGAGGATACATCGATTGTTCGAAAGACGTGGAGCCAGATGCCGGTGACGCTGCCGAGGGCCGGAGACCTTGCGGGAGATGTGCTGCAGTGTGGGGAGGGGTAGGGGCACGCTTCGCCGATGTCGACTTTTGCAAGTCCGCGCTGGGCGTTGGAGGCTGGCTTCCGGCTGTACTTTTCGCATGCGAGGCAGAAGGTGATGGTGCGCCGGCAGAGTGCACCGACACACGACGACCATCGGTAGACACTGGTGTCGTCGCCTTCGCAGCCTGAGGCTGCTGGTAATGTGCGAACTCTTGTGGAGTAGCGATCGATGCAGATCGTCCGTGCGAGGCTGGTCTCATGTTTTGCATCGATGAGGTTTGCTGGAATGGCGACTGCTGCATTCCATTGAAAGGCCCGCTCATGGCTTGCGGTGACATTGTGCCATTAAAGCCTTGCTGCATCATCGGGTTGTAGAACTGCTGATTCATTTGGTTGGCCTGATTTGCTTGGTAGATGGCCTGGTGTAGATAGTTCCTGACTCCGATCTGGCCAGCAAGGTAACTATTCACACGATCGTTGAAGTTGTTGAACGCAAAGCCAGGATTGAGAGCGTTGATTCGTCTGAATTGCATCGGGAGATCATCATCCTCTTCCTCGTACATCTCCTCGTTCATCACATCTTCCTCTCGCACACGAAGCGAACGACCGGTTCGTTTCTTGTGAATCTCTGATGCTCGTCGCGCTGATTCAACACGGGCTTCCAAGCTGCGATCGCTTCGTCGAGACGCTGCAATGTAGGCCCTAGTACAGTTTGGTAAGTATGTTACAGAAGATCTGGACATTGATCGATCGTACCTTTCCTGGTTCTCTTCATGCGTTCGTTCGGTGCGGACGGGTCGAGTGACCGGCATCGTGCGGACAGGAGGCATGGTTGCTGCGAGGGACTATGGACCTTCTTATGAGGTGAAGCTGCATGCCGTAAGCATCCGTAGGCGGACCTTGGAGTTGTACCAGAAGAAGCGACCAAATGGTCGTCGTTCGTCGGTATATGTCGCAATGGAAAGATGGGTCCGACTTACAAGAGCGGTAACTATGCTCGGTGCTTGGGTGGTGTGATATCCGAGTCCAAGGTATCGCTGTTGGGTGTGCGGGGAGGGTGGATGGCGGTGGCGAAACTCTTCGGATGTTGAGCTTTGCGGCTGCCGACGGCAAGAATGCTAGGCCTGCGGTTTGTCTAATAACAAACGTATACAATGAGTGGCCAAGCGAAGTTGTGGTGAAACCGTTGTTGCAGTGCAGTGGGAGAAGAGGAGGAGCGCGATGAGCAGCATTGCAGGAGATAAAGGCGCCCCGATTCCTCACAGAGCTACGACGGAGGGATTCGCGAATCGCGAGCCCGCAACGCCTCCGTCGCTAGCAGTAGACAGGCCTGCCGCAGTAGCTGCAAGGCTAATTCCCCTGCCTGTCTGCTCCGCTATTTTATGCCCGCAAGCTCGCACAGGCGTAGGCGAACGATTTGTCTTGTTCCCCGAGGCGCGGCGGCAAGCGAGGACGGAGAGCTCAGCGAGGAGGCTGCTGTTGGGTCTGGCTGTGATTGGTCACGCGGACAGAGTGGCACGAGATTGACTCGAGATCTGCTCGAGATCTGTGACCCGTGGCACGCTACGGGGAGCCAAATGCCGTGAAAGTCGATCTGAACCATTCTGTTTCAGGCAGGAGACTTCAACGCTCTCCAATATTGCTGCGGAGCTCTGACGTGTGACGGTGTGAGCGATGCGAGCTCGCAGCTGTGTGAGTACATGTATGGCGTGGCTAATGGAACGCGACAGAACACCACCACACCACTATACCAGCCGCGTGGGCGCTTGTTAGATCTGGCATCTTTGGCCAGCGGATCATCTTATCATCGTGCATGAGAATGGCCGGTACCTGTATGTTTGCTCCTGGCGTCGGCGCTGCGTCCGCGTTGAATGCATGAGGAGAAAAGCACAAAAGGCAGTCGGTGTCTCGCAGCATATGTGGCTCTTGGCCCGTCGAGAGCCAGACACGACAAGACTGTTGCGACTGATGATTTGAGTCGCTTCGGCGCTTTGTCCGAAAGCTGCTTTATCTTTGTCAGCTATAGCTGTAGCGTGCCCTTGCAGGCAGAATCCCGAAGACCGGCCAGTGGCATCGCTCCACGAAACAGCACTGTGAGCGATGCTGCTCGCGGGACTTGTGTATTTGGAGGCTCAGCTGTCGCACAGAGAGTATCGTCGCTTCATTATTTCGCAGCAGATGAGAGATGGGGCCTTGGTGCTCGCTGTCAAAGCTCCGCCATCTGTCCATCGTACCACGGCAGAGGCACGGTAGCGGGGAAAGGTAGCGGGAATGGGCTGCAAGGTGGGCTGTGCAGGAGGCGACGGGGTGTAGGCGCATGCAGATTCATTGGACGCCTGAATGAAACCGCCAGCACGATCGAGAAGTCCGATCGCGCTTTTCCTCGTACAGTTTAACGCTCTTATCATGCCAGATACCCGAGGTTTTAGTGCATCACTTGCGGCATGTTGGGCGTCTCCACCACCTGCACGGTCTCAAGCACAAACTTTCACCCTGAGCATCATCCCCGTCTTTACAACGCTTTCGATCCAGCGAGATCTATTGGACGTCGGAATGGACTTGCACTCGACCACCACCTCGCATGGATCTTCACTTCTGCCTCCTGTAGCCCTCGTGAAACGGACCGGCTTTGGCAGGTCATGCACAACCTGTGACCCGATGACAAACGCCTCAATGCGCCTTGTCTGGCCGTGCTATCACGCCTGCAAACCCGGGATCGCCGCTGGAAAGATCTATGATAAGACCCACGCACGCTTCTGATCGATCAGGATAGGCGTGGACGCCTTTGCGTGGGAGACTCCAGCATTGCAATAACAGCGCAAGCACACGCTCCTTCTCGTGGAAGCTGCGTAACCTCGACGCAATTCTAATCCGTTCACGACGACCATGACATGCACTCATGCTCCGGGTGCTGACAGGCTGTGTGATCCGAGGATATTGGGCAGGCAACGATATCTACGCCACAATGTTGGAAAGAAGGTGGCACTTCCACGAACAGCAATACCACATCTCCGGAAGGCTGCCGAGCAGCAATGCATCCACGAACTGATACAGGCTCGCCTATACTATCCTCGTGAGCTAGGTTCATGCAAGCTCGGGCTTTTCAGCATGCAAGGCCGGAAGTTTTCGTCGAATCAATCTCACCATTGCTATCGATCTTGAGCACAACACCCTGCAACCCAAATCTCCTCATGAGATTGTCTTGATTCACGAGTGCGCACGCAATGATGCCATGCCAGCGAAGGCCAGGATCCATCCGGTAGCCGCATGTCAGCGAAGGCCAGGATCCATTCGGTAGCCGCATGTCAACGCATGTGGCTTCCTCCGGGCGCATAGGAATGACGTGTCCGCGGCTCTGGTGTCTGGATCAACCAAGATAGATGCGAGATCGCCAATCGCAGCATGGCAATGTATCCACTGAAGATTTCCTCCCGATGGCCCCTGATCCTGTGCAAGCATCCGGCTCGCTTCGATAGATTACTCGTCCCTCGATCTCGTACAGTGGATCTTGCAGACGAACTCGGAGGCACCTCCGTGGGTTAGCGAGGGCATGTCAGCAACAACATCTAGCAGAGAACGACTTCCGCAGGCTTCACCACACAGCAGAGTACGCGTTGAGTTAATTCCTGGCTATCATACCCCGTCTTTGGTCAAGCGATGCCTCGGGCAGGCGCAACATACTAAAATTTCCAATGCCTCTTAGATTCACATGCAACGGCTTGTCGTATTGCTAGTACTGACCAAGACCTCATTGAAGAGACCGCATCTCAACAGACTCTTCGGTAGCGAACATAGACCCAACATCATTGCAGAGTGCCTACTTCCAGCTCGCACTGAACACTTGCGGCACCCAACACGTGGACATCAAAAACTCAGGGCAGTCCGCTCATACGCCGTTTGACAGAGACTTTGTGGGCTACTGCTCCTCAACGCAGATTTAATAAGACTATCCCATCGCTTGCCGGCTGTGGTCGGGCTGTCGCCAATCGTGAATGCCTCCAGGGCGCTCAGACTATCGTCACCTGCAGGACTGCTATGGTTCATTTCGAGAATAAACGGAACGCCTCGGCAAGGAGTACCACAACGTACGCAGCATCAGCGCTGCATTCAATAAAGCCTGCTGCTTACCGATAATCAATTCCGAGAGTCAGACTACTAGCTACGGAATCAGTAGCAGCGACACATGCGACAGGATACGCACAACAGTTGCATGAGTGGTCCCTTCGTATCGGCGTCCCCTGGATTTCATTCGCCATGGAGTATTATCTGTCCCGTCTGATGTTATGGCCAGGTCCCAATTGGCTGGTCTGCAGCCAGCCGATAGCCACTGCAATGCTTGGTACTCAATGCGTTGTGTACAGCTGATCATTGGAGAAGAGAAGGTCTGATTCCCGATAGCACCGATGTGCAGACTAATCGGGCGCTGCACCGTACCAGCAGGCTGACCTTCCGAGACGACAGTCGCAAAGATTCTCAGCTCACGAAATGACCCAATGCTACACCAGATCATGCCGCATGCAACACTTCCAATCCCAGACGCTTACACAATCAGGGTGCTCCTCACCCTAAACGCGCCTGCATCACTAATGCAAGATTATATTCATCTCACAGTCTGTTTGGGCTACGCCTCGTGAATTCTGCTGGCATTCGATACAAAGGAGCCAGCGGAGACCCGGGCTGCCCTTCATGGCTTAGCGTAGGGTTCCATTAGGGTTTGGGACCACATGCTGTTCTCGACCTCATACTGCAATAAGATCAGCATTTCCGTATAGGTAGATGGACTCGCCGTGGTCCCTCGGTGAAAAGATTGTCGGACTACATCCCATCGGTTAACACCACCAGCGGCAAAATGAACTCCATAGAAGCGAACTTGCTGGCGGCTTGATCACGACTCATGCCCATGACAACGAGGTTTCGCACACAGTCTCGCATGGCTGCAGGTATGTCTGAAGGTTCTCATGCACCAGCTCGGCACGACTTTGGCGCCGGTACTAGCCAAGTGGACCATGTTCAGTCGCACGCGAAGACAGCAAATTAGCTCGTCATCTGCACAACACATGCTAGCCTGCTTCGCCCTCGCACTTGAAGCAGCCTGCTCTTGTTGGGGAGCCACATCGCACGCACCCCTACACAATCCCTGGGGCGAAAGGCGCATTTCGAGCATACGATTCACATGCTCAGCACCATTCAGTATCCCACAACGTTGAGGCAAGCATTGTGAACTCCGATTTCGTTGAGACCGGCATTGCGATAACAATTATCCTGAAGTTCTAAAGAGCGTGGTGGCGTTCGCACGTGCAAACGCTTTGAAACATTGCACCGCACCCACCGGACCATGGGACCTGCATAAACCCCGGAATTCCCCGAAGCCATGGACATGGGGTCCGCCGGGATTCATGTCGGTAATGGTAACCCGAGTGGGCAAGTGGCACAGCGTACATGAATACTGGAAAACCGTTGTGAAGATAGTGAAAATTGGGATAATGGAATGGGATCAACTTTCTCCGCAGTACCTACCAGGCGCATCAAGCAGTGCCTGCTCTCACCATAGGACAGTACTCCTATCTTCCGACTCGCTCTCGTCGCGATTTATCACCACTCCCCGCATCGTAGCAAAGCTAGTCAGGACCTCTCCACGACTCAAACCTCATCCTCACCCAGCCCCTCAACCTCTTCGCCCGTCGAAAACTCCTCCGCGCCCTCCAGTAGATCCTCCATACTATCTCTCCTCTCCTCCTTCTTGACCTTCACATCCTCCTCCTCGTCATCGCCCTCCGTATTCACCACAGCACTCTCCGTTCTCGCCTTCCGACCCCTCTTCTTGGGAACACCTGCGTCACCTGCTGCAGCACGTTTCTTCGGAGCGCTCTTGGGAGCTGGCGCATCAGAGCCGGCCAACATCTTCTTCTTGGCAGCGCTGTAAATAGCGGCGGCGGTGTTTTTGTTCTTCCAGCCGCCTAGGCTGGCGAGCTTTTCGTAGTCAACCTAGAGCGTGGTCGTTAGCTTGGAGGGGAGTGATATGGTAGAGAGCGGTGCGTACCTTCGGGTCTTGGGTGAAGCACTGCCAGGCGAGTTGGAGGACTTTTAGTTCGCCGTCAGTAAGGGTAACGCCCATGGTGGATGGTTGATGGTATGTGGTTAGTAGTCGGGGATGAGTGGTGCTGTTGGAAGTTTCGTGATGTGCGCCGTTGAGCTGGAGGACGAAGATTTAGAGGATAACACAGGTGAGTTTGATGTAGAAAGGACAGGGTTGCTGTGAGCTTGTGCAATCGTGCCGTTCTTCATTTCATCTTCACATTCTGTAGCAGGATGGCCGCCCCACCGCGCTCGCTGAGGAGGATTGCAATGTCGACTCTCTCGTGAAGTCATTCGGGCACCTGAGGTCTGGTGAGTATAGTCCACATGAGGGCGCTTCCATGCTTCCTTGCTTCGACCGAACGACACGCTATAGTGTTGCTATCGTAGCGATCAAGTCATAGCTGCGATCGTGCGATAGCGGCCAATCCTTTTGTCGAAAGCCCTGGGAACTATTGAAATTGACAAGCGCGGCGCCTGACCATCACGATCTGCCATGCGAGAAGCTTGTACCGGTGTTTAGCGAGAATCCTTCGTTGAGAGCTGGTACTTCTGTCATTCATGAGGAGTCCTTTTGGCTCATCGCTTGATGCTATAGAATTTCAGCAGTGGCAGGCTGGCATGCGATGCTAATGCTCATGTTCATACATCAAGGCTATCCTGACTCCGCCTCTCCCATGTGAAGTAGTTCCGCTTTCACTCCTCGACAGAAGTCTCCCGTTGCGACCATGCGCAGTGACGCCTGTTGTCCCGTTCTCTGTTGGTCGAGGACGTGTGAGCGGCGGCTTTGGAGATAATCCAACACTGCGCCAGCCTCGCCGACATCGAGTGTTTCTCACTCCGATGCGCTCATATTTGCAAGCTCTCCTGATTCACTCGCGCACCTAGAATCCCCGACCACGTCCCCTTCCTCTGCCTCGCCCTCTACCACCTCCACGTGGCCCGCCTCTTCCACCCCTCATACCACCCGGACCACCAACACCAGCGCTCTTATCCTGCTCCTTCCGTGCCTTGTTCTTCGGCTTGGGTGTGTCGTCGATGAGCAGTGTGTCAAGCGGTAATGAGTCGGGGAGGATGTAATATCTGATTTCGCTGCCACGGATGGAGATGTGGTCCAGGCTGATTTGCGAGCCGCCTTTCGGAGTCATCTTAGCGTTGCGGAGGTTAGTGTTCATTTGGGGTGAGACAGAGGCGACGGTGCCTTGAACGATGGTGCCTAGCATACAGTGTCAGTGGTAGACGAGGGTTGGGGATCAGGACATGCGACTCACCCGTCTTGAGCTCAATGGTGACAGTCTCGTTTGTGCATTTCATCAAGAACCTACCATCACCTGTCAGCCAGGCTGTTGAGAGTCAAGCCTTTGCAGTGTCGTTCAGCATGCATATAGAGCGCTTGCTTCGCGGTGAAGATGCGCTTACCTGACGAGCTTCATGTTGGCGGTCACGCGTCTTTTGGCGCGGAATTATCAGGTGCGCGTGTATTTGTCTGTTGGCGAGGGTGCGGCGATATGCGGCGAGTTGTGTGGTTCGGCGCAAGATGTGACTGTCTTCTCTACCAGCTTCAACATGCCATGTCCTTGGCGCAAAGTTCAGATCTTGGCATGTGGCCCGAGCGCAATGGTGTTGCTTCCAACACCCTTCAGTCGTCCTTCTCGACTCCATTCACGACACCTTGAACATTGTCCACCCTACATATGCACGCGCCCGCACTCAATTGAGCGGGTAAATCGTCCTTGACAGAATCCATCTCCTGTTGCAATCGTTGTGAGTCACTGAGCGGTTATTCTCAGTTCCGCCTCTTGCCTTTCTTTCTATTTTTGCCCGAGTCCATGTCACGGGAAGCACGAGCATGAAGGCTATGTCGACAGCATGATGGACATGCTCCCGAATGAGCTTTTGCAGCACATCTTCAGCTTCGCCGCACTTGACCGCAAGCACACGGCCAGCCTCTGGACCTCCGCACGGCAGGTCTCCAAGCCATGGAGAGTCAATATGGCAAAGGTTTATCTCGACCTTTTCATTCTAACTCCAGGACGATGCAACATCTTCTGCGGTCGCTATGACGCCATCGTCATGAGGATATCGAAAGTCCTCATGCTGGAGCTTTTTTTCGACCGGCTGGAGGGCACAGATAATGATCGCTGTGTGTTCAAAGAGGACCCAAAGAGCACCGGGCGCCCATCAAAAGGCGCAAGCGAGGACTTCAAACGATCGTACGAAAGTAAGAAAGGTCGTCTGTGGAAACGTGCACTCGATCAGTATCTAGGTATTGAGGAGGGTAAAGCAGTGCGCCGCATGCGGTATGAACACCCTGCCCATATCATTTCCATCTATGGCCATTCCCTGGACAGTCCCTTGCCCGGACTGGAATACGACATTGAGAAACGGGAGCTTAGCTTCCAATGGGAGCCAATGTTTACGGCATTCTTCTTAGAGCAGCACGAATTGGGTCGCCTCAGTGAAGGCCTGGAGAGCTACTCCGAATTGGCGGATCGATTTGCTGCTGAGCAGCTTAGACCATATAGTGGCCACCTTCGGATTGCCTTGATGGCGAAGAGGCTACGACAAGCCGCCGCTAACAAGGAGAAGATCATGACCAAGGTGCGCAGACAGCGTATCGTGAAGCAATACCAACGCCAACACCGAGAGAAAGGATTCGAATTTGAGCATGATAGCGAAATAGAATGGAAAGATGAACCAGTGTATGTGGGCAAGATTGTGGCTGCCAATGGAGCTGGCACTGGACGTGATCGTACTCACGTTCCCTCTACCCACAGCGGATCCAATGACGAGGATGACGAAGGTAACAATTTGATTGAGGGAACTGCTCTACCAGACAGCGACTCTTCCTCTTCTGGTGGATACGAACACCATGATCTTTCTGATATCGATTGAGGCAAACCATGAGACTACATATACATATATCTACAGGTCTACATTTATCGCGATCGCACATCAATCTCTACCGGAATCTTTGCAACAGCTCTACAAGCAACATCACCGCCCTCGACTGTCCATACGGCATACTCGTCAAAGGTATGTCCTTGTAGTCCTGTAGATCATGGCCCATGCCAGTACCGAAGCTGACATCCTTCAGCTCACCACTCGCATCGATCCTCTTCAGGACAGCGTTAACAGCTTTCAATGCAATAGGCCCGTAGTCTTTGCTGATGAATCGCTTTCTCACCCCCTTGAGAATACCATACGCAAAGCCAGCGGTGGCCGAGGCTTAGACGTAGCTGCCCTCAACAAGCGCTACGTCAACGATCGTTCGCCACGCACCTTCGTCATCCTGTATACGCCACAGTGCAGCACATTGCGCTTCGAGCGTATCGATCAGATGGGCACGAAAAGCGTCACTCGGAGGCAGATTCAACAGCTCAATGAAGTCTGGGATAAACATGGTCAACCACGAGTTCCCTCGAGCCCAGCGTGCGCGAGCAAAGTTGTGACCAAAGCCACCTGGCGCTGCCTTGTCGGATTCCAGTACGTGGTACCTCCCAACCCGCACCGATCCTTACATCCTTGCAGAAGCGGATTATTTCACGAAGTATACCTTTTCGGACACGTGGCGCGACCACAAGGTTTACGGTCTCTTCTCTGATGGATCTACCTCTGCTGATGGGCGAAACCTTTGGCGCTTGGTTTGTTATGAATACCATCGACACGTATAATGGAGGACCGACGCATTCAGACCTGACCGTAGATGGGATTTTGTACAACTACATGGTGAGTAACCACCACGGAGACCAGGTCCCGAATATTACGGATGGGTTCGAGAGGACTTATGGGCCAGGTTATTACCACTTCAACAAAGGTGCTGCAGGTGGGAGCTTGGGGGATTCGAGGCAGGACGCATTGCAGTACGCCGACCCTGAGTGGAATAGTGAGTTTTATGATTCGATTGCCAAAGTGGTGTTGGGGTATGTGCCATCCTCTGGGAGAGGCGTGTGGAGGGGTAAGGTAGAGGTGGCGAAAGGATGCGGTGACACCTGTGGCGATTTTGACAGAAAGTGGCGCAATTGGCAGGATAATGTCCTCGAGCCGGGAACGTACCAGTATTGGGCCGATGTTGATGCTGAGACAGGAGAGGTTGCGATTGGGAGAGTCAAGGCGGGGACGTGACGGTTGACGATTGAAGGTGTACGCGGACCGGGTGTTCGGACAGCTTGAGGTTGATGATGTTGTTGTGAGTGCTGGAAAAACGACTATCACAGAGGTAAAATGGGCAAAGGAGTCTGCTGGCGTGGAGTTGTGGCGGACTGGCACGCCTGGTAAGAGCAGCGGAGAGTACAGACATGGGAGCCAGCCAGATCCGGACCATCCTCTTCATCCCGAAGAGTATCGCATCTACTGGGCGGTGCACGACTTGGTGGACGACTTCCCAGAGGGCGTTACCTTCAAGGTGGGAAAGGGCAATATGACACGAGACCTCAACTACGTTCATTGGAGCGTCTTCGGCGGCTACGCGAACTCAATCCGGACAGAGGCGTATTACGGTAACGGCAATGTCAACAACTGGACCGTGTTGTTCGAGGTATCGCAATCCCAGATCCGGAAGCGATCACAAGCCACGTTGACAGTGCAGTTGGCGGGCGCGAAGACCGCTGCTGGGCATACGGGCGCGTTGAACGTGACACAGCCTTGCTCGAACCTGCCCTGCGTTGTGAACATCAACGGCGACAATCTGGAACCGTGGACAATCCCATAAGTCACAGCGGAACTGTTGAAGGCTCCATGCATTAACCAAGCCAGGTACGACCAAAGCAGTTCCTGCGCCGTCAGGTCCGCCGTCATATGCTACAACATCGCACACCAATTTGTATTTGGTGCCAATACCTTGAAAGCAGGGAGAAATGGGCTGGTCCTTAGCTTGCCGTTCAACGCGACTGACCACGAGTCCGGCGTTGCTACCACAGTCAGTGTATGTGCAGTACGATGCATTGCGGTTGGAGGTCTGGTAGACGGTGTGTATCACAACGTGTCGAGATAACGCATTGTGTAGCATGTGCTCGGTCTCTCAGCTGAACCTGGTGTGGAAGGTGCTCCGAGGCGTTTCGCTGCATCACGAGTCAACAGCGTTCGCTAGAATGTACTGGCGCATGATTGCTTTCCCCAGGATCGGGCAGTACGTGCGAGGGTGTGGCGCATTCTCTGCAATTTTGAGGTTGCCAACGCGCAAGCGTCTGCACATGATACTGATACATCTCTCTCTGTCCTGAGCACGAGTAAAGAGGTCAACGCGTATGAACCCAGCAATCCGAGCTTCGTGCTTTCGTTGTAGTAGCTTCCAGATCTTGTTCTCGGATGGGAATTGATCGTTGCCGAGATGGATCCCGGCGTCATCGAGGTGGATCGGGTCAAGGTAGCTGCACGACTGTCGCGCCGAGCAACGTAGATTGCTCCATGGACGGCTCAATCTCAGTGTCCGTGACGGCCACCATGGCAGGAGAGCTTGACACAAGGTCTGCTAGTACCAATCTATTTCGTGCGGCCCCAGCGTGAGCATGCTGGGAAGCCAGTACGGTGTCAACGAGAGCAGCTGACGACGTGAGCACGAGCACGCCATCTTCCGATGCGGTGGCGACGTCGCCCTCTGGCACCGGAAGTCCTCCAGCTGCGGTCTTGCCCGCAGTTTCCGCCTTGGTCTGCAGCACTTGCTGGTATGTGGTCACCTGCACAGTGAGAGCCTTGTGCCTGGAAGTGAAGTGAGACTTGCGACGGCGTAAGTGGATAGGTTGGTAGAGGTGAATGAAATCGCGTTGAATACGTGCTTTGAGTGTATACGATCGTTGAGCATCGGCCAGCCGCCGACTGTGAGCTCTCGACTTCGGTAGTCCTGTAGAATTTTTGGCGGACCTATGATCTCCATGGCAGCGACAGTGTGAGTTGTTGCAGGCAAGGTGTTGGTCCTGTACCCGTATGTGTCCGCAGTATTGCCCGTGTGTTTGACGAAGTCAGGGTGGACGTCTGCGTGCGAAAGAAACCGATCGACTAGATCGCGTCGTCAGTAGGACCCACGTGGAGGATCGAAAGCGTTCACATGTCGAGTGACCTCAAATGTATATTTCAACATCGCCAACCAGGCGTTGATCTCTTGAGCACCCTCTAAGAGATGGGTACCGCGCGAGCCTTGTGGGAGTTCTGTACCCTGGTAGCTAAGGTTGCAATCCTCCTCGTTGTTTCTCCGAACCTACCATGCACCGCAGCTGATAGTCGCACATGCATTTTCGCGTGTACTATGCGAGTCCGCTATGTGTAAATCCTCAGAGGACAGGCGCCGAGGCGGGGCTCGCAGAGACGGCTTGGAAGGCAGGCGTCGATGACCATCCGCGACATTGATTTGCATGCGAGCCGCAATCACTTCTGTTTGATGGGGGTCGCAAGTGCTGGACATGCACGAGCAGTCGTTCGTTTCGAGATGCTGCTGCTGCTGCTGCTATAGATGTCAGCAGGACAGAAACAACCGCTACTTGTTGAAGAGAGCGTCGTGAACGTGTCGTGTCGTTGGGGTCATGCGGAGCGCCAGAAAGCATACTGTGAAAGTCCTCGCACCACCTGGGCGTGCTGGGCTCACGCACCCCGCCCGCCAACAAACCTTGCGCTTCAGCGGGCAACGAGCATAGAAAGTCGAATACGATCGAACATGCCGTCGGTCTGAAGCAATGCTTGCATGCAGTATAGGATGCCATGCACACGATCGCAATGTCATGAACAACGTCGTCTCATGAGCATGATCGAAGAGATGCACGTCAGCCGGTCCCACCATGTTGGATGGGAGGGACGATGCGATCAGACATTGCAGAGCAAAGGCGACGGGGAAGCATGCAGAGACTCGACGGTGAGCCTTGAGGAGAGCGAGTCTGTCGACACGGTGCACGCCAAGAAGAACATCAAAACATGACAGAGCAGCAGGAGCATCTTGACCTCCAACTCCCTAGACGATCTGAAGGCATGTGATTGGCTGAAACGCTTGAGGTGGTGTTGTTGATGTGAGCTGCTGCAGCCAAAAAGTCCGACTACTTAAGGCCGCGGGGCTGCCCAACGCAACGCGTTCCGATGCTCCCTCTGCTTCAACTCCTCGACACAGCACACAAACATTGTTACGTGACGCACATCGATCGACAGCCCAGCTCATCCCATACAACGTCCATCAGTCACATCAATCACAATGCCTCCAAAGAAGTCCACCACCACCGCAAAGACGGCGACCAAGAAGGATGCTCCAGCGCATCCAAGTTACGCCGGTTCGTGTTCCATTGTCCTGGACGCCACGCTTGTCGCGGCGTCTTGGGATAGCTTCCATCGTAATCGCCGTGTGCTGACGCGTATATACTGTAGACATGATCAAGGAGGCTGTCATCAGCGTGAGTCTACCGTTCCCGGCGCAAACAGTCTGTCCGGTTTCGTGACCGCCAAATTGCGACGTGTGATCGAATCGATCGCACTGCGAACGCTATGTACGTCTGATTGATTCAAGATCTTGGCTAACGCGTCTTCATACACAGCTTAAGGAGCGAAATGGCTCTTCGTAAGTCAGAAACAACACATCATCATCGTCGGCGCGACCGTTTCTGGAAGCGCTTGGCTGGCCATGGACTCGACCAGTTTACTAACACAACTTGTCTTCAAAGTCGCCAAGCTGTCAAGAAGTACGTGCTGGCCAACAACAGTCTCGGCAGCACCACCGATGCCCAATTCACAGCCCAGTTCAACAAGGCACTTCTGAGAGGATCTGAGAACGGCACTTTCACGCGCCCGAAGGGTACGTCAATCTAATCGATCACTTTCACGCGTCTTTGCTTCTTCGTTTCGACAATCGACGTCTCTAGCATCTCCGTGTCATCAACATGATTGATGCAACTCGATTTGTTGTCATCGCCATCACTGCCCAATCAGCTGCTGACATCGCTGTCCCCAGGTGCCTCCGGACCAATCAAGCTCGCCGCACCCAAGAGCGCCGATAGCAAGGTAGCCGCAAAGACTACCACCAAGAAGGCACCAGCTGAGAAGAAGACTGCTGCCAAGAAGACCACCACTGCTAAGAAGCCTGCTGCGAAGAAAGCCACTGCCACCAAGACTGCCGCAACCAAGAAGGCGCCCGCCAAGAAGACAGCTGCCAAGGCCACAACAAAGAAGACAACACCCAAGGCAAAGGCCAACACCGGCAAGGCACGAAAGACACCCGCTGCCGTATGTATATCGTCGTTGGACATGTCGACCCGAACTAACATCGTCGCAGGCACCCGCTGTTGAGGAGAAGGCACCTGTTGTCCTCGGCAAGACAAAGTCTGGGCGCGTGACCAAGTCGACAGCACCACAAGCAGAGAAGAAGGCCGCCAAGCCTAGAAAGTCCGCCGCCACCAAGAAGGCAACACCAAAGAAGACTAAGACGCCAACCAAGGCATAAACGGTCTTCGTCGACCGATTATCTTCTTTGTTGTTAATTGCTGACATGACCATCCTAACAACCCGGTGGTGTATGTTGAGTCTCGACAACGATTTCTGCCTGGCACAGCACACGGGTGGGCGTTGCAGGGACGTCGAGATGAAGGAGTGTGTGGATGTGTGTGATACCAGACGCGATGGCGTTTCTTCGATCAATGGCTGATGGCTTTTCTGTTTCGCGGGATCTGTTGATGGGGTCCTTTTTCTCGTACTGATCATGGGAACGACATGGCGTTGACGGCTGGTTATGAAGGGGATGGTTGTCACTATGGAGCGCGAGTACATAGTTTGACACGAATTTTTGAAATGTTCCAAACCAAGCATTTGCCCAACGTGTTCCACCGTGACGCGCGATCGTGTGCGCAAGGATAGCAGTGCAGCATGTCAGAACTACGGATGCGAGTTTCGCGAGAACAATTCAATGCGAATCGTATATACATCGATACACAACTTTTGCTGGTGTTAACGATCTTCCAGACGCGTCGTGGCGTTGTTTACATCGGTCTGATCAACGACAGCTGAGGTCACCTCGGAGCCCCGACATTCCGATTGCTTGGCTCTGGCCGACCCGTTAGCCGACTGGATCCCAAACGATGTTACGAAAGCACGTTCTCGTTCTCAGTCCTGCACGGACAGCACACCTCCCCGGCGCGACTATTCCCTCTGCACATTGAGACGACATCTACATTCCTTTGATTGTGTGCTGCGTGGAGGGCATTGACGACACGGCACTCGGGATCCTCGCATCAGGACCGAAGGCAGGCAGGAGGCTGGAGCCGGTTCGATCCTGGGAAACGACGACGACGACAAAGCTGGCTTCCACATTCGGTGTCAGACCCTCCGGGTACGATAATGACAGAGAGACTGCCGTGGATCATAACGCTGCGCTGAGGAAGAGCACCGAGCTCCATGCCGGCCACATCTTCATGGTCCACCAGGCGCGAGACATGCCCGCCGCCCTGGCCGGTAACAGCCCCAGCAACACTACCGATACACCCCATAGCACATCGCATACGAGCAGACGATTATCGAGCGAGCGGGGGAGACGATCTTCAGACTATACGACAGCCACTCCTGCGGTAGAGACACTGCCCGGCGGATGGCCGACCACGCCCGGCGCAAACGGTGCGCTCAACGGCAGTGTGAGGGAAGGCATTGGCGGCAAGGATGGGAGCATTCTCAGTGTACCCAATGGAACGAATGGCAGCGACACAGCGCCCAGTGCGAAGAGCATGGCCTTAAGTATGCGATCACGCCGGAGTGCTGGTAACCTCACCGCCGAGAGCGAGCGGGGCGATAGAAGGTCGGGCGAAGCCGTCAAGGAAATTCCCACAAGACCTGGTGTGGCCGAGGAGGGCTACTTTGCATCACTGACCAGTGGTAAGCCTGTTGCTCCGCCTAAGAGTCCGTTCAAGCAGACGATTGCGATGCCCAACGGCGACGTACCTTCCATGCCTAGGAGCGTGAGCCATGGTGCGGTGCCTGTGACTCCCAAGTCGGCGCTCCCTCCTCTGGAAGAGGCCTCGCCTCAGGGTGGTGCGAAAATCGACCTCTTGAGACCACCCACCGCCAAGCCACACCGCGCGTCGTCACCACCGGCATTCGACTCGAATGCGGCCAGGCCGGATCGCTTGTCGCAGCGGCATACTCTGGAAGTGCCAAGAGTCGATACATCAAGAAATTCCAAGGACAGTGCGGATCTGGTCGGAAATAGTCTGGACGGCCAGGTCGCCTCTACCACCGGCCGTTTCTCGCCAAACACACCTACACGAAGACGAGCTTCCCTAAACCTTACCAGAAGACATACTCGATCAGTCCACTCTGACCTACAACTGGACGAAGTCGCCCAAGATGAGGATGCCCAACGTTGGGCAGAACACATCAGAGCTAAGCGCGCCTCTAAGCGACAGCGAACAGAGACGGATGACGACAGGGTTGTCGTGGGCACGAAAGTCGACGAGAATCACGTGAACTTTGCTACGGCCTATAACATGCTCACTGGCATCCGATTTACTGTATCGAGGACGAACGCGAAGATGGATCGGGAGCTTTCCGAGGCCGACTTTGTCGCCAAGCACAAGTTCAGCTTCGATATCAACGGCAATGAACTGACACCTGGATCAAAGTATGACTTCAAGTTCAAAGACTACGCGCCTTGGGTATTTCGACACCTGCGATCCAACTTCAAGATCGACCCTGCCGACTACCTCATGTCGCTGACATCCAAGTATATTCTTTCGGAACTGGGATCGCCGGGCAAGAGTGGCTCATTCTTCTACTTCTCGAGGGACTACAAGTACATCATCAAGACGATACATCACGGAGAGCACAAATTCTTGAGGAAGATCTTAAGAGATTACTACCAGCATGTGCGGGACAATCCGGATACGCTGTTGTCGCAATTCTATGGCCTGCACCGTGTCAAGATACCATTTGGGAGGAAGATTCACTTTGTCGTGATGAACAATTTGTTCCCACCGCATCGAGATGTCCACAGGACTTTTGACTTGAAGGGCAGCACGATTGGACGGGACTTCCACGAGGCGGACTTGGAAAAAAACCCGAGAGCGACACTGAAGGATCTTAACTGGCTACGACGCGGCCTGCACCTCGAATTTGGGCCGACCAAGAAGGACGCCTTTGTTCAGCAAATGCAAAGGGACGTGGCTTTACTGCAGAAGCTGAAGATTATGGATTACTCGCTTCTTGTAGGCATTCATGATCTTGAGCGCGGGAACGAAGAGAATCTGCGCGATAAGACATTGCAAGTCTTCCAGCCTGGTGGTGACAAGCAGGAGGAGCAGGCTGCCGGTCCACACCAGCTTGCCCGAACGCCTAGTAAGATGGAGAATGCAAAGCGAGCAAAGGAGCTTCGAGAGATGGTCAAGAAGGAGCGGCCGATCCCGATGGAGCAGACCTTGGACAAGCTGCCCGAGGAGTCACACAAGAGCTCATTCTACTTTTACGCTGACGATGGAGGCTTCCGCGCAACGCATGAGGACGACAGGCTGGGGGAGGAGATTTACTATCTCGGCATCATCGATTGTCTGACCAGGGTGAGTGTCTGCAAGAAGCACGTCGATGCTGGCACTAATACGTTCGCAGTACAACTACGTCAAGAAAGCAGAACATTTCTGGAAAGGGATGGGTGGTCACGAATCTCAAATCTCCCCCATCCCACCCGAACGATATGGCGACCGATTCGTCAAA
Source organism: Dothistroma septosporum (assembly GCA_002236755.2). Taxonomy (NCBI): domain Eukaryota; kingdom Fungi; phylum Ascomycota; class Dothideomycetes; order Mycosphaerellales; family Mycosphaerellaceae; genus Dothistroma; species Dothistroma septosporum. The sequence continues at coordinate 504,192 of NBZP02000013.1, forward strand.
TTCATCTCCGGCATCACCATGTCTCGAGAACGCGCGCAGCAAGAGAATGAGCAGGATAAGCAACGGATCACATCACAAGTCGAGCTCAATGCGGGAGTGCTCGCGCCAGCTGGCATCGCGAACACGCTCAATGATCCCGCGCTTGGCGGGATCAACATCTACAGACCGGACGCGAGCAACCCACCTGGAACCGCCGAAGTCATGAGGAAGGCAGAACAACAAGCAGAGAAGAGCCGGAGATGTGGATCTCACGAGGATGATGTGCCTGAGAGGACGATCGGAGCGGTGAGAAGTCCTCTTGATCCTCCGAATGAGCAAGCTACACTGCCTGTGATTGGCGAGGCGGCAGAGAGTGCAAGCAATACTTCACGACAGGTCACACCCTCAGCGAGCCATGAGAGTGTATACAACGAGGATAGGATGATGCTCGGCAACGCGAACATGCCATCGGAAGCGCTTGGCGAAGTTCCACCTCCTACACCACCAAAGGTTGATGGCAGCGTCGATCGCCGTAGTCTTGAAGAACGACGGAGCTGGGGTGGAAAGCCGCCGCCGACGCCACCAAAGGATGAACGACATAGCAGGACGTTCGAGAAGGGTCTGCCATTGCCGACTGCGACGAAGACTCTGAGCCACAGTCCCAATAGGCTGGGTGATTTGGACTTTGAGTTTTCGAGCGAGACTATGGCGACTCACTAGCAGCGCGCGCAAGCAGTCAATGTCAACGTGAACAGCTGCCACGATGTGAAACATGATCGATAAGAAGATTCTCATTTGTTCTTTTCGTTTGGCGATAAGCACTTTGTATGCTGCGCTTTTGGCGTTTGAGGAGATGGGGAGAGGGAGCAGCACGAGGCTCGAAGAGGGCAGCGCTCTGAGTTTCCTTGTGTGTTGTCGTTTCATTTCCATCATTGCTAGCGAGCGCGCTATACCATGAGCTTGTGTCGCTTGTTTCGATATGTGGAAAGAATGGAGGGATGGGGAGGGGGAACTGCGGGAATGGTGGTATGTAAAGGTAGATAGAGATGTAGTGACATCGAGACAGACAGAGTTGGTACTGATCTGCCACTGAATGGAAAGAACTGAATAAAACCGCCTCTACCGTGGTAAGGTAAATGTTGACCACAAAACAGGCGGGATGTTCGACAGCTGGATATTGATGATGACCGAACTTCTCGTCGCTTGTTGGGATATCCGAGATGCACATAGGGTCAACCTGTCGAAGGCCTACCACTACAGATGTCGCATCCGTATCGCAGAGACTGCATTACACTTGCAGGTACAAGCATCATGGCCATGATGCATCTTTGGAGGACCTGGACGACTGGTACTTCCAGCAGCAACATACATCCCAATGGCCGCCTATCTCCCAAACATCAACCACGCCCCCAACGCCGGAACCGTGACCGGGGCCAACGTGCAGCCAACAATGCCAACAACAGCACAAACAATCGCCATCTCCCCATAAAGCGCACCCCACAACTCAATTGCCGATTTCACGTTCTCGAAACGGCTCACACCGAAGAACTCGTCCCCAACCTTCTCCGGCTCGTACTGGCTCTCCTTCCTTGGCCTGAATGCTGTACGTCTCAGACCCAGCGCCAGTTCCACGGCACCTTTCACACTCGCCTCCATAGCCTCTCTTCTCTTCAGATCCCACCCTGCTCTCCAGATTCGTCCAAATCTAGGTGGCAAAGCGCCGAGGAAGTAGCCCAGTCGCATCTGAGCGGTCTCGAACCATGTCGTGGTCGGAATTGAGAGCCAGTCCGACAGGGTGGGTCCGCAGAGTTGGCGCGCTGCGGCGCAGTGTTGGCGAAATGTGAAGGGGACTGGAAGGGTGTCAGCTTGGCCTAAGGCAATGCATTGGGAATGATATACTTGGCCAGCGGTTACAGATGCAAAGGAGAACTGGGAGGGTGGGTGGAGAGGCGTAGGGATCTGCCAACGTGGTTATGTGCGTGATGTGCTGGACTTGCTGCTGTTTTGGTACGAGGTTTGTGTCAAAGGGGAATTGGACTGGGGGAGGTGGCGAGTCTTCTGCGGCGAAGGCCGAGAGGATTGTGGAGGCGAGTAGAGATTCAGACTGCTTGTAGGTCGTGTGATGCTTGCGAAGAAAGGACGGATCGAGGCCTAGTGGGCGTGTTAGTGGTATGCGACGAAGACAGTGGGCAAGGCCGGTGTACCGAGATAGAATCCAGTTACTCGCCATAAGGCGGTCCAGTCTTCGCATTCTTGTTTAGTGGGCGTGATGCCAGCTTTTCGCAGACAGTGCATTGGAGCAGTACTGAACGCCGTCAAGGTGAAGATCATGTCGGCCTGACTGATGGGTATGCCTTCGGCACGCTCGTCAAAGATACTATAGCCATTGGCATCCCGCTCTTTTCCGGCTCTTGAGGAGCAGACGCCTTCTCATCGTGGCGTGCAACAGTCGCACACGAATGATGCTTTTCCAGCCTTCAGCGCCGACTACCAGGCCTCCTTTACTACAGCTGTCGATGACAAACTGCGTTGTCTCCATCAGTCTCATGTAGCTGCGATCATTACTTTGGGGCGATATTCTCGGCGCCTCGCCTTCTGGTGTAGACCTCATTGGTGGGCATATGTAGCTTGCCAGGTTCAGGACTCTGGCGATCCTCGGACTACAGAAGCCAGCCGAGAGGCTCCAATGCAGCAGACTTGCCAAGATATACGGTGCATAGCGATAGAGCACAGCTCTGCCACGCTCGAGCTGGGCCTCATTGGGCCACTCGAAAGAGTCTGTCGAATGGAGCTGCTTCCACAATGCCAGTACTTCGGGCGACGCATCTAGTGAGGTGGCTGCTGCTTCGAGTCTTGCGAATTGATCCGTCGTGTTGATGTTCCGAAACGCTTGGATCGATGGCAGAGCAGCATCTACAAGCTTGTCGCCCTGAAAGCGGTACATGTTGAATGTTTTGTCAGAGACGCAACTATCGTCCCAGCGAAAGACGTGGTTCCAGATTTCGACAATGTCTCCGTCAACTAGGAAGTCGCTGTCTTCCGGGCGCTGTGGACGTTTCCATGTCGACTGCCGAGTGTTCTTGAGAGCCGGATCGAGGTAGAAGTACGTCCATTGAGACATATTCGACTTGTGGCGGCGGAGTGATGATATGAGATCCTTTGGGCTCGGCTCCAGTGTCAGGCAAAGGTCGCAACATCGTGTCCAGCGTCGTTCCTGAGTACGCGTTCGATGGGCGGTGGACCGGTGGCTGGCTGATTGTAGCTTTAGACAGCTCGTATGTATGCAGGACGTCGAGCTATCGCAGCTCTGAGCGCCAGAGCCCCGCGTGGCCGAAGGAAGTGAGACTTCCGAGTCGGGCAATTGCACAATCCCCATGCTCGCCATGTGTTCCCTTTTTCGTTCTTCACGTCGTGCCCCTAGGTTCTGCAGACTGAGAAGTTCTATCCGGGAACAAATCCGTCCCTACTTCCCAAACGGCGAATGTAGTGCACGACTCTCTGATCGCCACTTTAAGCCCCCATCTTAAGACACGCCTCGTCTCCTCCAATACCCGCAATCAGATTCTCCTTCACCGCGACCCACACCCCATCAACATATCTGAACTTGTAGACGTTCACATACTTCCTCGCGTTCGGCCCCCCACTCGTATGCGCATTCACAAAGACCTTTGCACTTCGTGGCCTCGTACTCCTCATTCACGCCAAATGCCTTGGAGTCACCACATCAACACTATCGACTTCGGTCTTGTACTCAGGATACACTCTCGCAATCCATGCGAAGTTTTCGAGAGCTTGGAGTTCGGAGCGGACCACTGTTGTGCCATTCGCGGTGGACTCGAACCTGTTGGCGAGGTGTTCTTTCCAAAGGGGGAGCATTCAGGTCGAAGTTGCGGTCGTCGAGGGCGGACATGCATTTCATTAGGAGGTCTTTCAGATGTTCTTTGACCGAGGTTTCGGAATATCTGGCTGGGTTGCACATTACACATTCGTTCCTGATGTGGGCGATATCTAGTTTTCCGAGGCACAGGATTCAAGCTCTCTGATCAAGGTATCTATCAAGTCGCCGGTTGATTCGAACATGATAAAAGTGCTGCGCCCTTGTCATGGCAATCGATCTGCCTGTTGCTGATTAAGATGTTCAGCTAGTTCATCCTCAAGGCTCCACGCTTCGTGGCGTTTAAGCGTGCCGAGGCGGTACATGTATGCTGTCTCCAGCATTGCGTACGCCGATGATGATTGTGCTGGATCACTGCCTGTCTGCTGGCACCTTCATGATTGCGCCATGCATCGATAACGACCAAGTAGAGGCTTTCGGAGCATCGGACAGCCCGTCTCGCGCCATGCATGTCGGTCAGTACGCATCGGCCGCTTGTGGCTGAATCTAGAGCTAGTTCTTGGCGGCTTGTGCTAGCTGCACGACTCTAGAACGCGACATCAGGTCGCCCTGTCCTCAAGCCATGAGACATGTGCCAATTTCAAAACCTCAACAGGCCAACTCATGACCTTGATCTGGGTGATATGGCAGAGCTGAAGAAGTCATTTGACTTTCATCCACGTACGCCTCGTGCAAGGGCGCCGCATTCAGCCTCAAAGCTTGGCACTTCTTGCGAACAGTCCGGGCGCACCGACACCAACTCAGGTCGCCAGGTCTGCAAGCCATCTGACATCTCTTAGTGCCTGCTATCAAGAGGCCAATGATCTTTCGCACACAGGTCGCCTTTCTGTGGTAGCCACGCAAGTCTGGTCACAGAGTACGCCTCGTCGGCAACCCGCCTCTTTTAGCACAACTTAAGCGACTCTGCGAATAGTGAAGTCCTCTTGCCACCCTCTCAGCTTGCCATGTCCTCAAGCCAGAGGACGTCCACTAGTATCCGTCATCGAAACGCCAATCAATTGTCTGAGATCTAGCGATCAGGTCGTGGTGATGCAAGCCTATGCTACACAATATCGCCTGGTCGAAGTTCTCTTGCTTCCGCGCCCAAAGGATTGTCAGTCTAACGGCGTTTGGAAACCACAGCGACACTGTCTCAGCTCGCCATGTCCTCAAGCCAAAGTACTTCCGTTGGTGTGCGCTGAGGAGAGGCCAATTATTGAATCGATGATGATGATGCTGCCCAGTCAGATCGGAAGGATTGCGTCCGCAAGAACTTCTCGTCCTGGTGGATATGCCAGCTTCGGTCAGCCAAGCACCAAGAGAGACACTACTTGTCGAAAGGAGAGTCAGCACGATGTAGCTTATCAGAAGAGAAGATTGATTGGCGTGCCGTTACTAGCTGTAACTCTCCGCGTTACGAATATGTTTTGCGGCTTTCACAAATCCGTGCCATATCCAGAGTGGTTAACACCTTTCCTATAGTTCCATATTGCATGCTTTGTGACCCTGTAACCTATCAACCTGAGCCAAGGCGTGTTTGATCTAATCGGACCCGTCGCTACACGCACTAAGCTCTCTGGAGGCTCATCATCTGCCGAACCGTCTCATCGATGAGGCTCTGAATCCGCGCACGGGACCCGACGCCCGGGAAGTACGTTGTGTCCAAGGACCGCTGATGGCCCACGTTGATGCCCTCTTCATATTTCCTGTTTGCGTTCGCAACCGCCTGCTCTTTGACATACAAAATCCTCACCGTGTCGTAGTCGTTGGCATCAGCACGGTGGAGGTCGCTGCCATGGTTCTTTAACACGGCCTCGCGGAGTGTCCGAACGAAGTCATATCGATCGCGTACATCGTTGGCCATCTTCGAAGCCTCTCGCACAGCGTCCGGGTCGACAGGTTCGTCATCCACTCCGAAGCCGTAGCGAAGATTGACTGGATTGCACGCTTTGATGCTTGTGGGCTTGGTCTTCTCCAGGATGCTGGTAAGCTGGTCTTTGACGGTTGACTGTTGGGGGGTCGCGGTTGCGGTTGCGCAAGCGGCTCTATTCGCAGCTCCATCTGACCCAACGAAAGAGCTGCCAGGTGTAGAGCAGAAGGGGGTGGACGGGGCCGGAGTAGTAGTACGCACAGAGCCGGAGTAGTTCCTGCCGGTGGTAGTGTTGATGTCCATGACGAATTCTTGTTGGTGGGTGGAGCCGGAGTGCTGATCTCGCCGCCGTATGGTGTTGTGGTTGCTGGTAGCTGTAGTGATTGGAAGTGGCTGTGGTGGCTGTCGGCTGTGGAAATGTGTAGACTGTCGAAGCTGCTGTCCTGCTGTAATGTGGAAGGAGGACGACCGATGGAGGATCTCTGGCAGTATTATAAGGCCACGAACTGTGTTCTCGCAGCACTGGTGGAGCCAACGACACGACACAACACGCAAGCGCATTCTCCTCATTGTGGTCAGCAGCCTGGCGAATAGAATCGCAAAGGAGACTCAGCAACGGACAAGGCGATCTGGGCCAAAAAGCTGCATGGAGTGCATATGTCTCAGGTCAGAACAAGTCATTGTCTCTGCGCATCGTGTCCAACGTGCCCCCTGGGGAAGGTTTAAATTCACCTCAGGGAGGTCGTCGTCACTTTCCTATACCAACCCATAGCGATTCCCAGCAGCATTGATCATCTGAGGCAAGGTGTCTTCGGATTCCGTAAATCTCTCTTTGACGCTTTCAATCATCCCGAACGTCGACGCCGTTCTCCTTCGCAGTCTTGTAGATCCAGTCACAGATCGGCTGCACATTCGCCTTCTTGATCGGCACTCTATGCGTTCCATCCCACTCGATCACAGTCGCCGTCTTCGGATCATGATACTGCATCAACATCTTTCTATGCAGATGCAAACCCGCATCATTCAAACCATGAACATGTAACGTCGGCAATCTCAGGATGTGCGGCGACTTTCCCTCATGATGGAATCCTTCACTGACGTCTCCAGGACTCACGCAAGCAGGACTCCTACTGTGCTCACAGAATGAGACCAGAGGACTCCTTCCCGCCAACAACACAGCAAACTTATAATCCGTATCCACCTTTCCCTCCTTCTCTTTCCGAATCTGCTGATCGTACAGCAAACTCGCCGACAACTTCGCCCCCTGACTGAAACCTATCAGTCCAACCCACGGCCCTGTTCCTGTGTCCTCCTTCTTGCACGTCTCAATGCTGTACATGACCTCTTCGATCGCAGCGTCGTCGTCGATGGGTGGGTGCTCTGGAAGCCATCGTAGCCACCGCCTGAACGGGCCACAGTCTTGATAGACTGGCACTATGCCCGGACCAGGATCGCAGAAGAAGGGACCGTCAGCGAAGACGAGGCGGAATGCTGGGAGGTTCTTGATTAAAGCTCGGGCTTGTTGTCGGAAGACATCTCCTGTTACACCGCCACCGTGGAGGCAGAGAATGCGGGGTGCGTCGCGATTCTGGGATTCGGGAATGGGCGCCTGGCTGCGTGAGATTGGTGTTGCGAACATGGCGGATATGGCGTTGGTCGTGGTGGAAAGTCTACGGTTCGTCTACCGTGGACGAGGAGCTGCTGACGAGGGTTTCCTGCCGGTACGATCGACTATACACGAAGGGAATCGCTACGAAAACGATCAGAGCATCCAAACCTAACCTGACCTGACCTTCTGTATCTATTTCAAGTTGCCGAAGCAGCGGAGGTGACCTGTACACCGGACATGATTGCTCCACTGCGATGCAGCGACCGGCGAATGCACCTCTGAATACGCCGAATGTAACGTGAAGTCTTCGCGCCGTACGGTCTTCGGCTGCCGATGAATCATCATGGCTACAATAACGAGATTGTGCCATTCTCTGCGTGGTGTCCCTGTTACGGAGAACAGAGAGACATTGAAATGAACGCGTCCGGCGGCTCTCGTCCCTTCGGATCGGATGCATCTGTCACTTGCCGAAGCATTCCCCTTCTCCTTGTCCATCCATCGTCTGACCACACACACTCAATCAGTCAGTGATGTAGCTCGAAAAGGTCTGCTCGCTCACAGATCCAGCGGAGCAAGATAGGATCCTGTAGGTTGAATATGTGACATGCCGTGTTTCCGTCTGCCCATTACCACTGTCAGCATGGGAGAGGAACATTGACAAAGCAGCGCTAGACCGCGGTCGTGGACACTGGAAACTTACGTGTCGAACGACACGATCGCACCTGCCTGACCTTATGCTCAGACATGAGTCTAGACTGGGGGGCCGGCTGACAATTCTCATTGCTGCCTCTCTTCCACCAGTCACCCGCTCGTACCTATCCCAGAGGTCGTATTTGCCTTCTTGGTGATGCAGCTCACACGTCAACACCACATAATTGCGCAGTCGCGGGCATGGTAGTCGAGGGCTCCATCATAATGGCTTCGGCCATGGCTCTCGTCTATGGATCGGAAGACGTCCCGCGAGCATTTGCAGCCTACGATAAGGTGAGAAGATCGCGAAGCCAGCATCTTGTGAGGGGTCCGAGGTCGATCGCTTTGCTGTACAGGCTTGAAGCACCAAATGTGCAGCCTCATTTGGACAAGGCTGCTGTGAGATAGGTCGCCATTCCTGCGATGCAGCGCGCTGCTGTAGGGGGCATTTTGAGGCACTCGGTGCCCTGCTGACGCTTTCATGCTCGCAGGTTACGCACAAACAACATATGGCTTTGGTACCATGATCAACACACGGAGATCAAAGAGGTGCAGAAACACTTATTCAGCACTGCTACAAAGCTGTAGACACTGCAAGGTATACATTTACCTCCATGTCCTCACTCCAGCGCCTCAATGACAGTCTCCTGCACATCCTTCAACGTCTCCTCTGGCGTCGTCATCGCAGCCATAAGATACAGCACATTGCCCAGCACCCTCGAATGAATCACGGCGTTCCCCACTCCATCGCCCGCCAACATCTTGTCCCTCAACCCGGTCGCCGCTGTGGAGGCATACCCACTCCCAGCAGGGTCCTTCAGCGTGATCGCAAGCACAGATCCTAGAGCAAAGACGTTATCCACATTCGCCTTATACGAGACGTTGGAAATGAAGTCCCAGCTCCACATACTCCATGCGTGCTCGATTCCTTGGTATGACACGCCATGAGACGTGCCGCGGGGACTCCAGTCCTCTTTGAACTTCTCCCAGGCGCCACCTTGATTCAGATTCTGTAGCTGGCGCAGACTCTCGTTTGCCACGGCACAACCCATGGGGTGCGCGGTGTAACTGTGTCCATGCAGTAAGGCGTCCGTCTTGTCATTACTCAAGAACGCTTTGAAGATACTCTGGCTCGCTGTCGTGGTGCATAGAGGCAAGAGACCACCAGTCAAGAGCTTCGCATTCACGACGATGTCGGGATCCACGCCTAGGAAGGAAGCGGCACTGAAACGGCCAAGGCGGTAAAGACCTGTGAAGACTTCGTCAAAAATTACAGGGAGCCCGGACCAGTCGTGGTTATCTCCGTTCGAGTGCTGTGTTGCGAGGAAGTCACTTGGTTTCTCGGGTTTGAACTCTCGCGCTACTTCGACGAGGCAGCGTTGGTAGAGCGGATCGGCGAACATCATGCCGCCTGCGCCGAGCAGGATAGGCTCGAGAATGAGAGCGCCGAGAGTGAGGTTACCTTCTGCGACTTTGGTGGGGATGATGGTTTTGAGGTATTTCTGGTATGCATTGTACGCCGCTTCGCGCTTGTCGAAGTCGAATACATCGTTCAGGGAGTCGTACTTCTGAGGCTCGAACGGTGCGCCTTCGAATGGTTCAACGAGCCATTGACCTTCACGCATCTTCACGGTGGGGAAGTCAAGCCAGAGGCCACGGCCTTTGTACCATTCGACTTTGCCGTTGAAGATGCTGGGTTCGGAGCAGTCCATTGTGCCGATTGTGTCGCCGTGGTAGCTATTCTTCAGACCTAGGATGGAGACATTCTTCGGGTCCTTTGGCTGGTATCGCTCGACGGAGGCTCGGAGTGCCATCTTCACTGCGACTTCCATGCCGGTACTGCCGTTATCCGAGTAGAATACTTTGCTTAGGCGTGGGTTGCCGGACTTGTTGATCACAGTTTGAGCGAGGTCAAGGCCAGGCTTGTGGATTGCGCCGCCGAACATTACATGGCCATATCTTCCAGCGGCGTGAGCGGCAGTAAGGGCGAGAGTTGGGTTGCCATGACCAAGACCTTGTGTCCACCACGAAGCTGAGCCATCGAATGCTGGGGTCAGCAGCGACTTCTTGGGCGATCCGTTGAAAGCGGCGTCCTGCTTCAGCGAGTAGCTCTGGAAGTGATCGCCATACGCCGAGTCCCATGCCATGATTGTGTCCTTCGATCTTTCGGTATGCTGCACGAATGGGTGCCAGATGGCTCGATCGGCTTCCTCTGGTAATGAGCGCAACTCGCTGATCCGCTTGTCGTGGTCAAGTAGGAACTGATCGACAAAAGCAGTGATCTGCACACGTGCACTTGAGCGCTCGTAGAAGTTCCTCATGGCCTTCTGATCTTCTTGTGCGTTCGCGTGGCGTTCCGGGGGTGGCGGGATGGCAATGGTATTGATCTTACGATCGCCGAAGTATTCCTTGAGGTAGGAGTGGTTATCATAACGACCTTCTGCGAACAGCGCGATCGAATGCACATCGTAGCCGCGAAGATGCAAGGACTCCCATGCTGAGATTGTGGTCCCAATGCCACCCAGTTGATGGTCTCCAACGAGCAGGGTCGGTAGTCTGAATGGTCGATATAGATCGGCCTGTGAGCTTCCAGACGGCGACGGTGAAAGCACTCCACCAGCAGTCTCGACTATCGATATTCCATCTTGAGCTTCGGCATGGCGATAGAGCTCTTCGTAGATGGCCGTCTGGACTGTTACGTCGGATATGGGCTGCCGCAATCAGTGACCATACAGACTCAGAACCTGCAATTTGACCTACCTTGCCAGCCGATCGGACCGCCAGATGCGGACTGACTGGATCATCGAATTGAAACAAGCATTTCGTCTTTACTCCGGTGCCCAATGTCGAGATATGGCTGTGGGAGAAATGTTTAGTCAGCTAGTGTTAGTGTTGAGGTAGTGGAGGACGATAGTCATTGCCAGCGATATGAAGACCCCGGCGGCCCTAACTTCTCCCAGTACGATGAGGAAACATGTAAGGAGAAACATACTGGTCATCTGCTTCCTCCAAAGGCCCTGTAGAGACGGGTTTCAGATAATTCACCTCACCCAACCTCTTTTTGAACGCTCGGCAAAGGATGCTGGAGAATATCGTTTTGCCAACGCCGGTGTTCGCGCCATACACCTGCAACACTCTCAACCTCGGCCACAAGACCGATCCCACCTGCCTCATCTTCCCAACATCACGCCGCAAGGAAACGACGGAAATAAGTTGCCTCGGAAGATGTCAAGTGTCATGGTAGCGACGCAACATCAACATCTAGACCCGAGCCGAGCTGCCACGCCAACAAGCTATTACGATATGCAGTATTACGCGCCATGCTCCGTGCGCTGTACTGCTTAGCCGTAGTGTCGCCGTCCCGCCAAGCCCTATAGATTCTTGCTGTAGAACCTGGGAATCTCGTACTATACGTGCTATCTCGTTATGTCGTCGTTATATTATTATTGTTGCTAATCTAAGGTATTATTACTATAGGCTATAGGCTTACTAACTAGTAGTAGCATAATATCTAGTATCTATTCGATAAGACTTCTTATAGCAATTAAGACATTGCCGATAGCCTTAATATTACTAGATATATAGTCGACAAGTATTATAATAACTACCTTCTCTTTAGTACTATATACTATAAGATAGGCACGTTTAATTATAGCTCTAGATACCTACAAGCTCTTTTACTAATTGTCGAAGAATATATATTATAGTACCTTATAGATTAGCCTACTACATTTTAAGATAAGGTAGTATAGTACCTATATAATAAGCTCGATATAATAGTTAGCTAGAGCTATATATTGCGTCTATTAAAGGCATAGAACTAGTCGAGAAAGGTTGCTATTTGCCTTATAAAGGAATATAATAAGAAGATATATAATTACTTTAGGCTATAGTAAGAGCTAATACTAATAGACTAAGTCTACTATATCGATAAGAGTATGTCGAATAAGTATACTAGATAGAGAAAGAGAGGCTAGATACCTATAGGTATACTATATTTCGAAAGAGGCTCCTATAAAAGAGAGAAGTAATAGTTAGTACTACCTACTATTATAAGCAATAGATACCTCTCTAGTACTATTGTCTTTTAAGGTAGTATTAACGCCGAGATATTCGAGGCCTAGCTAGAGTATACTATACTACTATAGCTTAAAAGAGAGTTGTTCTTAGTAATAGATAATATATCTATCTATTATAGTAAGTATATTAAAGAGTTAAGTAGAAAAGCTAGAATATATCTATAGTACCTACTACTATACTTACTAGACTTTAACCTAATCGAGCTATTATTCGGCATACTAAAGAACTAGGTAAAGAGATATATTAGTAATACTAGTATATATAAGAACTTCGAAGCATTTATATATATTACTATTAAGTAATTCGAGATAGTAGATATATATATATAGTTCTAGAAGTATAGATATTGCTAATATAGTTAAGAATAAAGATATTAATATAGAAGTAAGTAATTTAATAGTAAGGCTACGAGTTACTATATAGGTAGGTAGTACTCGAATATAAGCTAGAGAGAGAGTCCAATAGCTTTATATACTAAATCTCTACGAGAATACTCTATATTTATATTATTATTTAATATTATTACTATTCTATACGATTGCTATACTAGGAAAAACCAAGTATTAGAATTAGATACGTAGTTATAAAGTATATATATATAAACTAATCTTCTCGACCTTATATCTATATATACTAAGGCTACTTCCCTATATATACGTCGAAGTTATAGGTACTTCTACTACTAATTAGAGGATATACTATATAACAATATTCTACTTAGGAATTATTAGCTCCAAAGCTTACTATATAGACAATAATAGCAAATACGACATAATACTATATATAATATATATAATATACGTATCAATTCTTTAGACTATTAGCAATATTCTCGTCTAGATCTAGAGTTAAACTACGTACGTAGTATTAAGATACTATAGCTTAAAGTCTTTATATTTTTACTAAAGTAATATCTTATTAAGCTACTATAATACCTTTAATCTTGCTACTAGTACGTAGTACTATAGCGATATTTCTAGATATCTACCTTTAGCTTTATATATTGTCTCTCTCTTAGGTTATATTCCTTTACCTATATTATTGTCTTAATATTATAGATCTACTATAGGTTAAAGTCCTTGTTATTAATAAGTAGGTTATAGATAGTATCTAGATTAGCACTTCGATTCTACTAGAATATACTATTACGAATAAGCTAGTTAAAGTACCTCTAAACAATTATACTTAGCTCTATAGTATTAGGCTAAGAGCTAAATAGTACTAGTAGTAAAGTCGATAGTAAGTAGTAAGTTAGTAAGGACAATATAATACTATATTAACTATAGCTAATATACTACTTAAAGATAAAGGGAATACTACTAGCTTACTTCGATATAAATATACTATATAGATTTAACTTATCCTTACCTCTAGACTTCTATAACTTTATAGTTAATATAGAACCTAGATTAAGTAGTATATAATATAGCTTACTACTATTGCGCTCGTATACCTTCGTAGCCTTATACTATCGACGCGTAATCTCGTTACTAAGCTTATAGTAATCTTTAGAGTTATCTAGTCTAGTAAAGAAGTAGGTCTTACTAAAGTTAGAGTAGTAGTAGTTACTATAGTACTACTACTTTATTAGCTACAAGATAAAGTTGTCGTCTACTAGTACTATATCTAATATAAGATAATTGTCTTTATTAAATACTATACTATTATACTAGAGTAGTAAGTTACTACCTACAAATAGTCTATTATCGGAGCTATATTAAGTACTATAAGTCTCTTAGTAAATAGCTATAAGCTAAGTCTTATTAGTAGACTTCTAAGTAGTATATTACTAACTACTAGGTATAATAGTAGCTAGCTAGGCTAGTAATACCAAGGCTAGTAAGGCTAGTAGCTTTAATATTAGAGGTCTATAAGACCTACTTAGTATAGAGAGTTATATATAATACGTATATAACTAACCTATGCGCTACGAGCTTTAAGAAGAAGGTAAGAATTAGTCTTACCTTCGATTAGTTAGATCGTAGGCGTGCTATATATTACGATATCCTCTATTACAATTCTAATTCTTCTCTATAGTTATAATCTATATATACTAATAGACAATACTTAGGACAACTATAGTAGTAAGTTGCCTACGCCTCCTTTAAGCCCAAGGGCTATAGTAAGGCTACGACGGGAGGCTATAGTAGTAAGAAGAGATACCTTAAGGAAGGAGATTAAGAAGTAGGCTTTAGAGGTAGAGGTATAGTAGTTAGAGCAACTACGTAATATAGGTATCTAACCTATACTACTCTCGAGACTCGAAGGTTCCCTAGTAACTAAGGAGACTCCTTAAGGTCCTCTATCTATATACCTCCTATCTAGTACTAATAGTAAGGTTCTAGTATAGGATATAATAATATCGAGTACGACTTACTTATAGCTTAAAGAGTCTATACTATTTAAGAGTAACTTAATTAAGAAGGCTCGAGTCTTCCTTAGAGAGCTTATACTTATCTTTGCTCTATCTAGTACTTCGTATATAACTAATATAGCTAAGGTCCTATATAGGGTTTTGTATCTTTTAGAAGAAGTAAGCAAATAATAGTATACTAGTTATAGTATACTAAACCTCGAAGAGTATATATATAAGGACTTTAAGGACTTCTATTACGACATATATAGGAACTCTATAAACTATATACTTAATACTATACTAGAGTATAAGGTAGTAAAATAGAAGGACAACTAGATAGCTAGGTAGTTTACTACTAAGCTAGATATTATAGAGAATTAGCTAGAAGACTATATAGAGTTATAGTATATATAGTACCTACTTATAAAGCTTATGCCTTACCTATACTCTACAATCGTTAAGTTTTACAATATTCTAGTAACTAGGAAAGAACTAATAATCCTAGCTTTACGTATCGAGAGTATAGAGCATAGTAGTAGTAGTAGTAATAGATAGAATTGTAATTGTAGCTATAAGCAAGCTACTAGTAAGTAAGAGTAATATAACTAGAGCTCGAAGTAGTAGAAACAAAGTTAGGCTTTATATATCTAAGCTATAAGTAGTATATATAGAGCTAGAGGCTCGTCTAGGAGTACTAGTAACTATAGTAGGTTCGAATGCTATAGATGTTATTAGAGAGGCTATATCTAGACTAAGTATCCAAATTAGTACCTATAGAAGGACTATGCCTTATAAGGAGTATACTAGACTAAAGTAGCCGAGGCGCTAACTAGAAAGGGCGACTTAGGAAAAGGCAAGGACCTAGTAGAGAATTATATCTAGGACCTAAAGCTAAAGTCGACCTAAGGAAGTAGGTAGATACCTTAAAGGCAAGGCACTTATAAGAGATAGTCGAGATATAGGAAGGCTTTTATAAGGCTATATTCCTACTCGACGATTATACTAATATAAGTCTTATATTATATAAGTATATCCTATAATATTAGCTATAGTCTATTAGTAGTATAAAGCTACTAAGCTTAAAGTCGTATATATAGGATTAAGAGTATTGCTATAGTACCTTTGTAATTCGTATATAGCTTACTAATAATATAGGAATAGAGCGTAAGAGTAATACTATCTACTATATAGTACCTATAAGTAGGCTATTAGTTATTTTAGATAGGCCTTAGTAGTACTATAATCGAATTATTAAGATCGATAGGTAGGACTAATAGCTCTATAGTATAGAGACGTATATAATCGAGTAGTATAGTATATACGAGTTTATAGACGACCTTAATAGAATAGAGTAAGTATTCGCTATAAGTATTTAGTCTATTATAATAGCTAAGAATAAGGTACTAGACTAGCCTTAAGAATTCTCTAACTTCTAAGATATATACATATCTAATAAGTAGGTAAAGTACAAGATACCTAATAGAGTAGAGTATATAATTGATCTTGTAGATAGCAAGAAGTCTCTATTTAAGCTACTATACTACTAGTCGATTACTAAGTTAGAGGCATTAAAGAAGTACCTTGCTAATATAATAGAGAAGAGTTAGATTAGATAGTCTATAAGTAAAGTAGGTATATCTATCCTATTCGTACTAAAGAAGAATAGTACTCTTAGGCTCTATATTAACTATAGAGGCCTAAATAAGATTATAGTAAAGAACTACTACCTATTACTACTTATTAGTAAGATACTAGATTAGCTATAAGGGTTAGCCTTCTTTATAACAATCGATTTAATAGACGTATACTATTATATTCCTATTAAGTAAGGCAATAAGTAGAAGACTATATTTCGTACGTGCTATAGGTACTACAAGTACCTAGTTATACCTTTTGGATTAACTAATATACTAGTAACCTTCTAGAGGTATATTAACTATGCTTTAGTAGGCCTAGTAGATAATACTTATATAGTATATCTAGATAATATCCTTATCTATAGCATTACGTATAAGGACTATATACGAGCTATATACGTAGTACTTATAAGGTTCTAGAAGTTCTTCTTGTTTATAAACTCGAAGAAGTATTACTTCTTTTAGTATAAGGCTAAGTTCCTAGAGTTTATTATAAGTACTAAAGACATCTCGATAGATAGGAGTAGAGTAGTCGTAATCGAAGAGTAGCTATAGCTAGAAAGCTTCTATAACGTATAGTTATTCTTAGAGTTCTATAACTTCTATAGGTGCTTTGTTAAGAGGTACTCTAAAATATACAAAGCTCTAATAGACTTACTTAAGGAATCTAAGAAGGAGAAAAAGCCTAGTCTACTCGTATAGAGCAAGTATAAGGAGTATATATTCTAGTAGCTTAAATAGAGCTTCCTAAAGGCGCCTATTCTAAGATACTTTAACTCTATACTATATATACGAGTCGAAACCAACGCGTTAGGCTTCGTAATTGTAGGTATTATATTACAATTATTCGAGCTCTACTAGTATCTAATTGCGTTTTACTTATATAAGATAATCCTAGCTAAAATAAACTACAAGACCTACAATTAGAAGCTTCTTATAGTAGTAGAAGCATTTAAGTATTAGTAGCTATATCTTGAAGGTATAACGTATATAGTCTAGGTACTAGTCGACTATACGAACCTCTAAGAGTTTATAATAGTAAAGTAGCTAAATAGGTAATAGGCTTAATAGGTAACCTTTCTATAGTTATTCGACTTTTAAGTCGAATATAGGCTAGGTAAAACCAATCTAGCCGACGTGCTATTAAGGTATAGTAACTATATAGTAGTTACTTAGAAGACTTCGAACCTATTACCTATCTTATAAAGTAAGCTAGCTTTCTAGAAAGATTCCTTAGATAGTAGAGAAGAGCCTATAGTAAGACGTATAGTAGCTATATATAATATACTATAGGAGAAATAGTAACTCGAAGTTATACTACAAAATAAATAGTTGCTACTAGTGTCTGTATATATAGTAGTAGTTAGAAGTAAAGACGCCTATAGTCTAGGTAGTATAGTATTAAAGATACTAGTTAAGGTACTCTAGGACTATAATAACAAGTACTAAGTATACTTGTTATATAAGGATTATAAGAGTATTACTAATAGTCTTATCTCTAATAATAGGTTAGTATACTACGGCAAAGCTCTATATATACTAAAGGACTACGTATTATAAGCACACCTAATACGTATATACTATAACGATATACTTGTAGGCTATTTTGGTTAGAACAAGATATAAGAACTACTAAGTAGGAAATACTAGTAGAAGACTATAAGCAAGGACGTTTCTAAGTATATAGTAGCTTATATTACGTACTAGACGTCGAAAGCAAGGCACTATTAGCTATATAGTAAGCTATAACCTCTACCTAGGCTAGACTACCTATAGTAGAAAATTACTATAGATTTTATTATAGACCTACTACCTAGTATACGTAGTAGCTACGTATATAATGCGATTCTAGTAATAGTCGACTACTTCTCGAAAATAGCTTTATATATTCCTACTATAAAGAAATACACTTCTACTAAGCTAGTATAACTATTATATAATAAGGTTATATAGTATTATAGTATACCTATAGGTATTGTTAGTAATAGAGATATAGTATTTACTAGCTAATTTTGGAGCAACTTCTACTTCGAGACGTAGGTATGTTATAAGCTATCTATAGCCTTCTACCTATAGACAGATAGCTAGATAGAATAAGCTAACCAAATACTCGAATAGTACCTAAGGTATTACTATAGTAAAGAGTAGACTAGATAGGCTAAATAGCTCGTAGTAGTAGAGTTTACTACTAATAATAGTATATACTAGGTACTTTGTATAAGCCCCTTCGAAGTAGTATATAGTTAGTAGCCTAAAATCGCTCTATTCCTAACGATATCTCGAGATAAGATACCTAAGAGGAAGGTACTAGTAGTAATTATATTAGCGAACTATATACAAGAACTATACATAATGCTTAAAGAGTACTAGAAGGTTGTAGTAGAGTACTAATTACGCTACTATAACAAAAAGCACAAGCTCAAAAGCTACTATATAAGTAAGATAGTACTACTATTAACTAAGAACCTAAAACTAGCTATACTAAAGAAGAAAATAGGCTCTAAGTTCATTGGACTATACTATATTATCGATACTATTAGAGTATAGGCGTACTACCTAGTACTACTAGTAGGTTCGTATATCTATAATGTCTTCTATATATCTCTATTAGAGCTCTAGATAGGTAGTAATAACAAGTAGGTAGGAAGTATACTACTTATAGATAAGAAGAGGTAGTACGAAGTAGAAGTAGTACTAGATAGTAGGAAGTAGAAAGGCAAATAGTAGTACCTAGTTAGGTAGAAAGACTAGCTAGAGAAGTATAATAGCTAGGAGCCTATAGCTAGCTTAGAGAGTACGCTACGCCTAGTACGTAAGTTCGAGGTATTACGAAGAAGAAAATAAAAACCTAGTATAGGGAAATAAGAGAAAAAAGATTTATCTATCTATAAAGACAATCCAAAAAACCCTTTATAGTATAATCTATATAGGAAGTATAGAGAGTATATAT
Organism: Dothistroma septosporum; assembly: GCA_002236755.2. Lineage (NCBI taxonomy): Eukaryota > Fungi > Ascomycota > Dothideomycetes > Mycosphaerellales > Mycosphaerellaceae > Dothistroma > Dothistroma septosporum. The sequence continues at coordinate 523,237 of NBZP02000013.1, forward strand.
ACGTAGTATATACAAGTAGCTAGTAGCCCGGGTACCTACTTCTCTATAGAGTTGTTCTTGTTCTTCTTACTCTTCTACTCCTATATAGAGGCTAGTAGGAATACTAGGTTAGTAGTACTAGTATCGATATTATAGGCCTAGAGGAACTAGAACGCAATTAGTATACGAAGTATAAGTAAGGACAATACAACTTATAGAGTAGCTAAGCTCGAAGAGCCTATTAAGAGTATAGGTCTACTACTACTACTTGGTAAGCATAGAGGCGTTACTAGCTATACTAGTTATATATAGGCTACTTAGGCAAGTCTTATAGTCGTTACTAACTTGCTTGTTACTATAGGTAGTAAGCTACCTTAGAGCCTAAGTTTATATATTAGAATAAGGTTATAATATATAGAAGATATACCTATACTACAAAGGCAAGCTAAGTTTACTTACTAAGGTAGTATATTACTCGAGATTAGTAATATTAGCATCGATATTATTATACTCTTGTAGACTAAACTAGGTAGCTAGGTCGTTGCGAGTAGCATAGGTAGTATATAGGCAAGTTACTAGGTTAGTAACTAAGGTACTAGTATTAGCTATATAGGAGTAATAGCCTTTATAGTAGTACTTATACTTCTTAAGGAGTTCGCCGACTATAATACTATTATAGTCGTTAGTCTTATCTAGTAGAAGGTTAGCTAGGTACTCGTAGGTAAGGCAAATAGACTTACTCTTAATATAGTATAGTAGGTAGTATATATATATATTAATAGTAGTCTTTAGCTTAGTAGTAGAAGAGGGCATAATAAGCTACGTAGCGCGAGTGCTATACTTATAGTTAGTAGGTATAGTAGGAGTATTACGTACGAGTATATTCTAGTATATAGTATTATCTACTTATATAGCTAGGTCTATAATAATAATAGTAGTAATAAGATAACTAGTAGTACTACTATAGGTATAGTATAAGGCTAGTATAAGAAGATAGTAAGGCGCGTAAGAGTCTCTATAAGATAGTTAGGAAGTTTAAGGTATATAAGGAGAGTATAAGTTTTTGTACTTTCTATACTAGTCTATATAAGTAGTTACTAGAAGTAATAGCTTATAGCAAAATACCTCTACTATCTTATACGTATATATAAGTAATATAAGCAAGTTATAGGAGAGGTAAGAGAGGCTTCTATCCTAGTAGCTAAGCTAGGAATAGCTCGTATAGGAAGGAAGGCAATTATAATAGTAGCTAGCTAGGCTAGTAATACTAAGGCTAGTAAGGCTAGTAGCTTTAATATTAGGAGTCTATAGGACCTACTTAGCGTAGAGAGTTGTACATAATATACGTATAACTAACTTACGTACTATAAGCTTTAAGAAGAAGGCAAGAATTAGTCTTACCTTCGATTAGTTAGATTATAAGTATACTATATATTATAATATTCCCTATTATACTAGGTATCTATACTAGTATACCTATACTATACTTAATAATAAGATAGGCAAGTTTAAGTTAGAGACCTTTCTTCGACTACTATACCTATAGTTTTAGCTATATCTTACTATAGTATAGGAGGTATTTAGCTATATCCGGATCTTATAGTAGATTATTTACTAGGCTAAGTTGTCTATAGTACTCGAATAAGGATAT